>JAWNPN010000042.1:3675000-3955000 GCA_035047485.1 Drosophila peninsularis
ATTTCTCAGCCGCAGCAGAGAGAAACAAGCAGATAAGTTCAATGTGGGCTCTTTTACTTATAATTTCTCAGTTGGCTTCTCGCTTAAGCTTGCAATTGCTGAAATATCAGAGAGAAGCAATCATAAAAGTGATAAGTTCAATGTGTGCCAACAACACATTGCTTTTACCTCCATCTCTTTAACTTCTTAGTTAGCTTCTCGCTTCAATTTTTTATTTTTCTTATTCCATACTTTATTAACTTATCTATTCTTTGTTAATTTGGTCTCCGTTTCTTGTGCTCGCTTCTCACCCACTTCATGCGTTTCCTTCTCCCTTCTTCTGCTGTCAGCTTTTGCCTCTCACTTTTCCTATGATTTCTTATCCCATTTTCGTACAGCTGGCTGCGATCTACGTCACGAGCTTACTCCACTTGCAACTTCAATTGCTTCTCCCTCGCCTTTCGCTTTTGCCTCTAGAAATCATCAAATTTCTCAATCATTATACCCTTGCCTCAACTGTCATTGATTTCATTGCTGGTGAGAGCTGCTCGACTGAACAGAGCTCAGTTTCATTTCAGATCTCGTTTCGGTTGTAGCAAAAAATCAAAATTTCTATTTTTATTATTTTTATTTCATTTTTTGAAAAAATTAGAATATATACATGTAAATATATATATGTATATATAATGTAATATAATGTAGTTTATATATATATAAATATATGTATATATAGATATTTAGTTTTAAAGACATGGGTAAGTTTCGTGTGCATCGTTAACAGATCTATATAAAATCTAATCTCTACTCCCTCCTCAGTTTTCGAACACATTGAAGAACTTAGGGCTTTAACACTGAATACTATAGACTTCGGCATCGATGACAAGTTACTGTACACCCACAACACACTCCACACTGGATCTGTTTAATAATGTTCTGATTGACCAACAACACGTTTGATAAATGGGGGGCCAATTACGATATGCCCGTTTAATCTCCACTTTGTGAGTATGGTGGACCCAAGTGGCTTTCCCAAAACTAAAGCTGCGAACTCCTTTTACAGTGTTGGAAAATATATAACTATATATATATGATTTGTTAATTGCCAATAGCTACTCGAATGCAAGGAAAATGTAAAAAAAATATGCGAATAAAAGCAAAAAGGAAAAAACTTCTTTTGTGGAATGTGAGCACAGAACAGTGTTGGGCAACGCTTGAAGCGGGCGTTTGTTGTATCAATTATTTAGGCGTCGAGTGACAAATGAAGTGCGACTCGAACGAGTCTATTACGTTCCGGCCCCATTGTGTTGGCCAAATATTTTGACAAGGCTATTTGCTCGCGCTACGTATACATGGGCGGCATTACGTATACGCCGCATGCGACCGCCTTGCCAACGGCAAATCAATCGGCAAATGGCCATCAATTGTTAATTTGTGTGTGAAATGTGAATTGCAGTTGCGGCACGTGAATCGTGGACTGCGGACAGCCGATGCCGGATGGCAGCAAAGTTGCAAATGACAACTGAATGGCAACAAACGCACAGCACGTGACCCACGTAAGTCTGTTCCATGTCCCCCCCGGTCGCCCTGCCCCCAGCCAGCTGCATCTTAACGGCCCTAATGCCGGCTAAGGTAACAAACAGCCGCTCGTCAAAGTCAAATTCGTAAAATTTCGTTTCTTTTCTTGTTTTATAATATTGGCATTGGCAGAAGTCTGTCAAACATGATTTTGGGTCCAGTTCTTTGACAGCAATTTGCGCTTAGCTCTCCACTTTGTTGATTATAATTGAGAAATTATAATTGATTTCCTAATTGAAAACAGTTTTCAATATTATTTTGGCAGCTGAGTCAAAGACATGCCTCTGGCAGGCTGCCAAATTAAAGTCAAAGTGGAAGGTGAAGCTGGAGATTGGTAGCTAAAGTTAGCTCATGGTGGGAACCGGCTGTACCACATAGGCACATACATACTATAACTAACTTAGATAGCTATCTGTCTCCTCCTATTAGTTAAAGTTCAAAGATGAGAACTGACTCGATGTTTATTTGAGAGTGAATTGTCATATATGCAAAGAGAGCTTCTATTGAGCTGATTCTATTTAGATGTGATAGCTGAAACTTTAAGCGTGAATTGAAAATTAGGTGCAGACTCGAACCGGTTCGGCTTACAGCTTGATTTACTAGCGGGTTTAGGTTCCTTAAACCTGTTTTTCCTAGGCGAACCAGTTCACTGTTCATCTCGGGTAGGATACCAGACCCCACTCAACAACTTCTATATAACTCCCATTTTTGCGGTTTGCGGCTTGCGTTCACTCTTTGAACCGGTTCATTGAAAGCGCTTAGAAATCAAACCGATTATGCACAACAATTTGCCCTGTAACTGCGTGGTTTCGCTCATTATTGATTAAGCTGCGGTTCAGCGCGGGAGCTGTGTGTGCAACCTGTTCGAATTTCGAACCGGTTCGCTGCACACGCTACGCCTTTTGTGGTTCATAATGCGACAGTTGGGCAGGGGCAATCATGCAGACATTCTCTATTTCCGGCGTCCTTCAAAGCACTTTCCGCTTGCACAACAACTGGACTGCATGTGGCATCCACTGGCTGTGGTTGTGACGCTGGCAGTTGCCGTTGCCGTTGCCGTTGCCGTTGCTGTGCCCGTTGCTGCTGACGCATTGTTGGTCGGGTTTATTTGTCCGTTTGATGGCCGCAACAACGCGACGACGCGGCGCTGCTTCTACAAGCAGTTGCGGCGAAAGAAACAAAGGATGACCAACGAGGACATAAGCGACAACAGCAATAGCTGCCACACGCCACATGCCACGCCCGCTAACCGAACGCAGCTCCACTGGCCTCAGTCTGACTCGTTAACGCTCTTTGGGGAAATGGACAATGGACAAACAATGGACGCAATGTGCAATGCGTGCAACACACTGTTGCAGCAGCACCACCTGCACCACCAGCAACAGCAGCGGTTGTTGCAGGTGCAGCTAAGCTCACCAGCTCCAGCCAATTTGTTTACGCTAATTATATTTTATGACGTAAGCCAAACACTAAGCTCAGGTCAGACAGACTATTTTTAGTTGCATCGTCGAGTCTCTCAGGGCAATGGATAGTACTTGTCAAGTAATATGAATGCAGTCCACTTGCAAGAGCTCCATATAATTGAAAGAGCCAGCTTAAGTGTGCCAATTCCATGCGTTTCTACATTAGCTATTAAGCTTTAATACTTTTGAGCTCTGCTTCAACCAACACTTCCTACCAAAAACTGGTCTAAAACTTGCTTGTCTTAAGAGGATATAGTGTGTTCTAATTCCATTTGTTTTTGTATGCTAAAAACAGTGTCAAAACTTGCAAATGTTTTCGAAATGCATGTCATGCCAAATACTAAAATTCATTAGCTGCAATAAAGTGTTCCAGTTCCATTTGTTTTTGCACAAAACATGAATTCATCTTCTGCGAAATTTCGGCAATAGTTTCGAGTTATGAATCGAATTCAATATTAAAAATTTGTTCCAATTCCAATCGTTTCTTTGCATTATAACTGAAATTGGAATATTTGTAAAATAGTTTCTATAGCATAATTTTTTATCAATAAAAAAAACTGTTCCAATTTCATTTGTTTCTACTCATTACTTGCTATATATATGAATATTTTGCAAACAGTTGCAATTTCATTATTATTTTTAGGCTTTAGCTGTTTCAATTCCAAGTGTTTCAGTTCTGTATTACACTGTACAGTTGCACAAGTGCCAATGTTCAGCCATTTGCAAAAATCTTCAATAATTGTTATTTTGTTATTTTGAATTTTGGTGTTTTTTGGCTTCGCTTTTCGGTTTCGGCTTTTTTTCGAGTCAGCTGTATCGCATCGAGGCCATCAATTTTGTTCATTGCATGAGAATTAAGTGCCACAATCCTCGTCATTGTCATTGTCATTGTGTCATTGTGGGTAGGGGGAGGGAAGGCAAGGGGCGAGGTGGGGCGGGTTGTGGTAGGTTTGCCAGAGCTCGGCGACAAGTCAAGGAACACATTTGACTTTTTTATCTTTGCTTTCTATTTGAATTTGTTGCGCATCGTTTCGCATTTCGTTTCTTTTTTCTGTTGCTTGGATGGGGGCGTGATTTTTAACGCGTTTTTTATTTATTTTGTTGTTGTTTTTGCTGTTTATTTTCGGATTGATGTTGCTCCAGCTGCTCAGCTTTGGCCCTACTCTGCTCTCTCTCTCTCTCTCTCTCTCTGGCCCCTGGCTAAATACATGTCTGCCTTTTGGTTTATTTGTTCGCGCTGATGCTCGTTGGGCCTAAATGGAGGACACTTGAGGCATCATTAACGAAGTCAATGCCAACAATAAGGTCAGCAAATAAACATTATAAGCATTAGCATGAAAATGCAAAGTGCTCACGGTCACGGCCTGGTCAAGTGGACAACCACCCTTGCCTACCCGAAGAAGTTGACTTTCTATTTTCCTGCTGCTTATTTGCATTTGATGCTCGATTGCTAATTGTCCGTGTGAGCGGGGGCTTAGCCCAAAATGGATATTGGATTGAAGTAGCAATTGCCACCCTTCTCCGCCTCCCTTTTTCCTTTCTCATTTGCTTCAGTTTACGCTGGCAACGCACTGCTAGGTTTTCCCACTCATCACAGTCAGTCACATGCTAAGGAATTCGGCGCTCTCGCCCCCTTGGATTCCCAATGGCGCCAAACGCTGCCGGCTCGTTATCAACGTTGTGTTCAGGACAAAGCGACGAAGTCAAGTGAAACAACAATAGGCAATCCAATTGATGAAACGCACAGAAATCAAACACCAGCGAAAATCCATCAGGAAATAGAAATCCGAAGCGGCGACGCGCACTTCTGATACCTTTTCTGTTTCATTAAAATTAGTTTGAGACGTACGGAATTGAGATTTGCACGCCAGGACACATGAGATTGTTAGTATCGACTGAAACCGATTGGAATAAGTGAAATTTAAATTGTTAGGGAAATTCATCAAGGTGGAACGAGTGGAATCTATCTACTTTTCTCTGCAGCGATTATGCAAAGGGATTTGGAGACAATATGAGCGAGTCAAAAGTGTTCAGCAAGCAATTTGGAACATGTGGAATTGGAATTTTCCACAGCAGCAATCAAACACTGGGCTGATATTTCGATATATTATTCAAATTAGTTCATTAAGCTGTTGGAACACATGGAATTGGAACATTCAGTACATTCAGGAACACGGCTGAGATTTATATACCCGATTCACGATTCGCGATTCAAATTAATTTGTTTATCACTTTGGTACGCATGGAATTGGAATTACAGTAAGCCGTTTATATGCGCTCTAATAGTTGACAGGAACGTTGGTATATGTTGATGTTCATTTAGCAATCTGAAACTTATGGAAGTAGAATTCTTAATAAAAAATTTCACTTTCACATGCTCCAGATAGCATTTTGAAGTAGTGCGGGGCCGTGTCAACTTTTTAGAGCATGCGTCGATGATGTTTTATTTATTTTGTATTATTTACGCGCGATCCGATGACAATGGGGACGTGCGAAAATGGAGTCTCTATGCGGAATTGGGATATCAATGAGCATTGGACTATTCGAATGCGCGCTAATAACAGCCTGGAACATATGGAATTGGGACTTAAATGCAAAATTCACACTATGTTCAAGATGTAATTAGAAACGTATGGAATTGGGATGCCAAACGGGTCAGCTAACAGTGCGGAACATATGGAAATGGAACGCTATGCCAGCTTGTGGAATTGAGATACTTTTGTAAAGGTGGAACACATGGAATTGGAATGACCATACAATGTCTCACATGGCAAGCTGAGCTGAGTAATCCAGTATCGATGGATTCGATGTGCCAGGCAACGCGCGGTACGGCCAGATCTGGAACTATTTGAATTATATCAAAGGTAAACTGAGCTGAAATTCCGCTGTTGGTGTGCAGAGCGCTAGATGGAATACGAAATATACTTCAAAGGGAATAAATTCGCCCGCCGTTTGGCACTCGAAAAATGGGTTTGCATACCGATGTGACAACTAAAAGTGGGGAAACGACTGAAAGCTGAACAAGATGAAGAAGGAGCTGAAGCAGAAGCAGAAACCCTTCAAAAGTCGATGACAAAGTTGTGATAACCTTTTAGAAATAGGGCAGCGCAGCGACACGGCTCCGTGTACAAAGGGGAAGCGAAAGCGAAAGCGTAAAGAGGCGAAACGAAAAGCGTTTTTCAATTTCCAGCGTGGCAACGTGACCGAGTTTTCCACGTGCGATACGACCGCGCTTAGGTGTGAGTGTGTCACTGTGTGTGTGTGTGTGTGTGTGTGTGTGTGGTTGAACACATTTAGATGATCGCATTAGCAGCATTTGACAGCGATGCACTTGATTTCAATTCACTTCACTGTGCACTTCTTTTTTCACTTTCGTTCACTTCATACAAGCTTCACTGTGGCTAGGGCCGCCGCGCTCACTGTAAGAAGTAACACCAAGCGGTACAACAGACGCTTTGATGATTACAATTTACAGTAAGCGCAACGTCCGCTCTCGTCGTCGTTGCTTTCTTCTCACTGTACAGTGAGGCCTGTCACTTGCATACCATTTAGCCCAAATTCGTTTGTGATTAAAAACTTAAAAGCGAAATTCGCGATTGAAATCGGAGCAGCGGAAGGCCGAGGGAGGCCATGGGCAGGGGCAAAGCACGAAATTTGAAATTTCTTTATTATTAATTTAGAAACCGGCTAAAAATACGCAAAGATTAAAGCTGGGAAATCAAATGCGAGTGAGATTTAGCGACCAAAAGTAGAAAAGAGAAAATAAAGTGAAGCTAAAAGGCACTCTAAATGCTGCGGTGGGGAGTGACTGACTGCAAGATACGCGTACTCGACTCGAATTCAGTTCGTATCTATGAGAAATGAGATATGGTCGAACTGCCAGATTCTTCAAATCTATCACGCCTACAATGGGCGTGCCTATAGCTACCACATACATTTTGGCCTGGGCAGAGCTCGGTGTGGATATATTCCACAGGCCACGTCTCTAGCTTCAAAAGTCACAACTAAATTTCAAAAGATAAAGATATATAGCGTTTAGCCATGCCCTAAGTGGGCGTATGGGAAAGCCTTAATAGGGTTACCAGCGAGGATATGCTAGTACGGGCGGAAGGACAGAGAGGACAAATAACAAGGCGGGCATTGGCTGGAACCAATATACTCCTTAAAAATAAAAACTTGATGCGGACTTTAAACTTGGCTAGCACAAGGGACTACAGCTACAGCCAGAGACTGCGATAAGGCAGACCAAAAATAAAAAAGGGGCAGCTGAGAGCAAGGAAGGGTGGCCAGAGGAGGCGTGGTCTCCGCCTTGTATGTGTGACAGAACGAGCTGGACACTAAGCTGGTTTGTCGTCGAGGTCCGACATGCATTTGCATAAATGTCAACTAATTTTGTTTTCAGCGCTGTTTGCGTTTAATCAGAATGATGATAATGCCGGCGAGCAGCTTAACACACACAGCTATACACGTGTACCTATGCATACACTCAGAGAGAGTGAGAGAGAGAGAGAGAGTGAGTCTGCCATTCAGGGTCACTTCAAAGTTAGCAGACGAAGTGGCATAATTCGAGGTGTGTTAGCAAAAAATTAACAACAAACTTTGAAGGGCAATTAAAGCGGGTAGAGGTGAGGCACGAGATCAACATGAACAAACAGAAACACGCACCAGCACACACACACACACACATACCCTGACGCACACACACACAGTCCCACACAGCCACGCATAAAATTTAAATTTGTTAAACTTTGTCGATTCATGATTTTATGGCTCATAAAAAAGCCGTTAAAAAAAGGGCGAAACATCAGTTCAGTTAATGCTTTAGAGTTTCATTTTTATTGACATCGATAATTATCGATTTATAGTTGATTTTAACAGCTTTACGCTTCTGTGTGCTATCTGAGTTTGCCTGCCATAACTAACAATTCTAGGCTGCAGAAGTCATAGTTGTAAGCAGCTTTAAATTTTGTATGCAACCAATCAGATCGATATTTATCGATTGTTATATATAATGATTTCATTATAGCCCAAAGTTTTTGTTTTTATTTCTTTGAAAATAAGTCTAATCGTCTATGGCATAATACATACACATCAGTAAGTTGTTTTAACTGTTCGTCAACTTTAATCGATAACTATCGATTGTTTGTCTGCCAAAGAAATCGCCTTTAATAGCTTTAGTCATTTATTTCCCGTACATTTGACATAAAATATC
The DNA here is from genome assembly GCA_035047485.1 of Drosophila peninsularis. Lineage (NCBI taxonomy): Eukaryota > Metazoa > Arthropoda > Insecta > Diptera > Drosophilidae > Drosophila > Drosophila peninsularis. The sequence goes on from JAWNPN010000042.1 coordinate 3,683,230, forward strand.
CACTCTGTTAGCCTACGCCTCTACTCCCTTCAGCTAATAGTACCTTAATTAATCCAATCGATAATTATCGATTTTAGCTTGTTAACTTAGGCTAACTAATAATATTTGGTTTTGGTTTGTTGACACTAATTGAGCTGACACTAATTGAAAGTCAATTTGAATACTAAGCGAGCAGCATGTAATGTGTACGATATATTTAATATGCGATATATTTTGTATACGATATATTTATCGCATATCCTGGAGCCACATTCGTATACAGACGTCTTAGCTGCGAGGCATTTTACGAGGCATTTTTACTATTAGATTAAAAAAGGCAAAGCCGCGCAGCTAACGTGAGCCTAAAGCGCGCAACGTTCTGCTAAGCCCAAAATGCAAAACAACAATAACAAACAACAACAACCAGGAGCAGCAACAACAACAACCACCGAGCCAAAGTACTTATTAAGAAACAACAAAATCTTGAAAGCGAAATACTTTGAACCAATTTTGAGAAGCACTCAAGCCGACAATTGAATACGCTACAGAAATAGGTAAAGTATGTTAGCCTTAACAGTATGTTAATTGTAGAATGTTATGGCTTAACAGTCTGGAATGATTGCGTGCAGTTGCTGCTGAGTGGGAAGGTAAAGCTGCAGTTGAGGTGAATGAACAAAGTTACTTTATATATATGTTAATGATTGACTCAGGTTAAGTATAAGAGAACATTCTGTTAAAGCTTAACAGCAGCTTAACAGCAGCTTAACAGCAGCTTAACAGCAGCTTAACAGCAGCTTAACAGCAGCTTAACAGCCGCTTAACAGCAGCTTAAAAGCAGCTTAACAGCCGCTTAACAGCCGCTTAACAGCAGCTTAAAAGCAGCTTAACAGCCGCTTAACAGCAGCTTAACAGCAGCTTAACAGCAGCTTAACAGCAGCTTAACAGCACCTTAACAGCAGCTTAACAGCAGCTTAACAGCAGCTTAACAGCAGCTTAACAGCAGCTTAACAGCAGCTTAACATCAGCTTAACAGCAGCTTAACAGCAGCTGTACAACAGCCGATAGATATCAAACTTTCTTCACTTAGCTTTCACTGTTTATCGATGCAAGTCAAGAGTGAGCTAGAGGGCAAAGTGCGCTAGCCGAGAGTAAGGCATAGAGCAGTGTGAGTATCAACAACAATGAAAATATTAAGAAAGCCCTATAAATATTATTTTATTTTTGATTTAATTTCAGCTAAAGGTTTGGCATTTTGTAAACAACCCCAGCCCAAGCCAGCCCAGTCGAGCGCCCCTCGTTATGCGGAATGCGCTTAGCGCTTTGCTGGCTTGACTCTGTTTGGTTAGGGTATGTGAACCGAAAAAAAACTTGAAGAAAACGAGACGAGGAGGCTGTGCGGCGGCAAAGGAAAATTGGAAATTCATGTTGACAAGTGACGCAACGGCGAGGCGACGCGACGCGACGCGACGAGCCACGACGTCGCTGCCGGCGTTATGTACGTGATGGCAATTTCAATTTTCGAATTATGCGCCAACAGCGAGCAGCAGCAGCACCAGCAGCAGCGGCGGCGACAGTCAACAAAAGATTGAAGAAGCGAAGAAAATTATTGAAATATATTTTTCTTTGTTGCGAGCGTTTTGCTAACACAATTTGCAATGAAATGCAGCACACAGAGCGAGAGAGAATGGCCAGCGTTCAATGCGTCGTATACGTAATCAGCAATTAAAGTTGATTGCCTTGAAAGAGTGTTGGACGTTTTATGTAGCGCTCGCAACGCATTGTACATAAATTATTCATTCGCATTGCATTCGTGTCACACGCACCAAGCGGCGAGCAGCAGCGCCACCCTGGACCACCCTAATGGGTGCTGCTGCAATTGCTGCAACATTGGCTACAAATTGTATTGCGGCTAATCAACTTGCAAATCGTCCAATCAACTTGCCAGCCAGCCACAGAATGTCCAATATTCTGCGCATACGTTCTTCACACGCTCAGCGGCTGTGGCAGGGCGCAGGGGGCAGGCGGTGGGCGTGGCAGCTTGATTGATCTCTCTTTTTGAGCTGGGTCGGAGTCTGTGCAAAAATATTTGGTTATTTGGCGTTGATTGAGTTCCAATTTGAGGTTGCAATCAAATTCTAATTTCGAAATAATTTCCAGCACCTGGTTTTGGGGTGACCAATTAAGAGCTATATGAAAAGAATTTGTGCTAAACCAAAAAGTATTTGGGATTTCACTTCGATTTTAGTTTTATTTTGAAGGTAAGTTGATGCCATTATGTGTGAACTAAATAACATTCTAAGTGCTGACTTGGAAGTTAACCATTAATGTAATTTGGGTGAATTTCATATTTTAATTTTGTATATGTTAGTTTTAATTTACAAATTTAGTCAAACATATTTTATAGGCGTAACATGAAATAAGATCAAATGGCAAGCACTATTGAAACTATAAAAATTCAAATTTGATCGATAACTAGTTGAACGTTTGATATATTGCCATCGTAAATAGTATCAGTCTTGCTTGGTCACCTCCTTTACTTAGGTAACATGCGCAAAGACTGCCCTAAGCTTTCGTGTGATAAGCTTGAACTTGATAATATTTCAAATATAATTTATGATAAGTATCGATTATTCGGAATTATCGATAATATAAGCGAATATATAATGGACTATATTAAGCTTGTCTGGATCACATTTCAAATGTCAACAGTTGCAAGCCCATCAAGAGATATGAAGTTGGGCCAGACGCGTTCAGTTTTTCAAACAACTGTCAAAGTGCCTATGAATGGGACAGCACATGTTTAAGGACATGCTTAAAATAATACGCACACACACGCACGCACATTGTGCGTATGTATGTGTGCGTAGAGCAAAGAATATGTCAGCGAAGCATACTCAAAAGTTTTCAACTTGCGAAACTTTTGCTAGAAATTGACACAAAATAGCTGAAATTCGAGTGAATATGACACAAGTTTCTGTCAATTTCAATTGTGTGTGTGAATGTGTGTGAGAGGGGGTGGTGGGGGTGGCGTGGCATAATCATGCAAACACATATAATTCCTCGTACCTGCAGCTTGCGATTTAAGATTTTGTCAATTTGCTTATGCGCGACAAATCGCATAAGCCTTGCCATCAACTCGCCACATAAAAGCTGGGGGAAGTGCAGAGGGAGGGGGGCGGGGAATGAGGTGAAAAACTTTCAGCTCGCAGCTGGTTGTGCTGGGGCTCTTGCGGCTTTTGCTTTGTGGCAGTTGCCTTGTGCCTCGTAATGAAGTGCTAAATTATGCTAAATGTGTGCGGCGAAATAGGATTTGAGCCATGTCTGAAAAGGGGAGTCGCCAAGGGCGGCGGGAGGGCGTGGCTAGGCGGTGGCTGGCTGACTGACTGCTGACTGCGGCGAGGGCCCATTCAAGGGTTAATCAATAATGCTGCAGTGCATTGAAATCTTAATGACTCGAAAGGACTTGCCGCAATAAATATAAATACATCTAGCAAATTGACTGTGATATGCGCGCAAGCGGGGGCCCACTGTACGCTAGTTGGACTTATGCGCCTGCCACTGCGAACGTGCGCTTCAATGAATTTTGAAATTTGAGTGCGTCATTCCTTCAATAACAGCAGCAGCAACAGCAGCAGCAGCAGCAGCAGCAGTAGCAGCAGCAGCAGCAGCAGCAGCAGCAGCAGCAGCAGCAACAGCTTTATCGTTTCACTGGCTCAGTCCATCCGCCATCCACACTCGAGCCGAGGCGGAGGCACACTAAAGCGCCTAAATGTATGCAAAGTGAACTAGGGCGCTAGCTGCAGCCGGAAATTGGTTGCTTCCGTCGCTGAGCCATATCCCCTGGCCCACTTCCTAATGCCTGCGACAAAATCCCCCACTCAGCACACATAGCACAGGCCGAAAAAATTGAGGGCTGAGTGTGTTGTACACTGAGCGAAATGTGGAGTGTAAGTATAAGTATAAGATAGATAAGTATAAGATAGATACGTATAAGTATAAGCATCAGTAGAGTTATGAGTAATGAGTAAAGCTAGAGATATGAGTAATGCGTAATGAGTATAAGTTGAGTAATCACTAATGAGTAAGTAGTGTAAATAGAGAGATGAGTGATGAGTAATGAGTAATGAGTAATGAATATAAATAGAGTAACGATTAATTAGTATAAGTAGAGTAATCAGTAATTAATAATAATGAATGATCAATGAGTAATGAGTATAAGTAGAGTAATCAGTAATTAATAATAATGAATGATCAATGAGTAATGAGTATAAGTAATCAGTAATGAATAATGGTTAATGAGTAATGAGTATAAGTAGAGTAAACAGTAATGAAAAATGATTAATGAGTAATGTGTATAAGTAATCAGTAATGAATAATGGTTAATGAGTAATGAGTATAAGTAGAGTAAACAGTAATGAATAATGATTAATGAGTAATGTGTATATGTAATCAGTAATAAATAATGATTAATGAGCAATGAGTATAAGTAGAGTAAGCAGTAATGAATAATGATTAATGAGCAATGAGTAATGAGTATAAGTAGAGTAACAATTAATGAATGATAAATAATGCTTAATGCTTAATGAGTAATGAGTAATGAGTATAAGCATGAGTTTAAACTTGAGCATAGTTGTTCATTATTTCGCTCAGTGCAGGGCTGGGCTGGGCTGGGCTCACTGTATGGGTTGGATTTTCACTTTTACTCTGCTCGCTGGGCTAAGTGAATGAAAGCGAAACTTTAATTGAAACGAACGTTTGGTGCGCCTGCTTTTTTCGGGGTTAAGTGATTGATTATGTCTTGTTTGCTGCCTGGCGAATAGACACACACACACACACACACACACACACACACACACACACACACACACACACACACACATAGGCATTCAGTCGAGTAGACGACACACCGCACATAAATTTGATTCCAATGGCGTTTGCTGGCGTTGCTATTGTTATTGTTGTTGTTACTGTTGCTCGGCTGGGCGTGGCAAAGGGCATATGAAAAATTGACTAACTGACTAACCGAGTGACTGACTGACTGGTTGGGCCTGTCGGGCCTGCCGCGTGCAGGGGATGAACAGGAATTGGCTGTGGCAACGGCGCCAACTTTGACAATGACTCTCCGACCACAATTCATTCAGCCTCAAATATTTACCACAATAGAAAACGAGCCGCGCGCGAAATCGAATCAATAATTTAATGCAGGTGACGCGAACATCGCTACCCACCAAATGGGAATGGCTGCCGAAAGGGGGCGCGGGCGAGGGCGGGGCGGCCTGATGGCGAATTGGTTGTTTCTTTTGTCATTGTGGCCATTGGCGGCGTTAACGGTACGCTGCCATCCATAATAATGCCGGCCATGTGTTTGAGCCTTGTTTGCAGCTTGTTAGGGCCCTTGAAAGCGCGTGGACATCTGAACTTCAGGGGGTACGAATGGGTCGAGAGGGGGGATAGGTCTCTCTGTTATATTCCATTTAAGCGTATTTTTTGTTGTTTGAGAAGCGGAGAGGGGAGGTGAGTTTGACAATTTTCAACCACTTTCTTTGTGGACGGAAAGGCAAAATGTTTTTGGCATTCACAACTAATTGTTCCATATTCATTTCGTTCTGCGCTTTAATTATTTAAATGTGTCTTTCACGACTCCAAATTGAGTTCCTTATGCGGCGACTGTTCCACTTCCTATTCCTATATATCTTGTGGCCTGTTATACATCAATGCAATCAAACTAAGTATATTTAATTGTTCCATGTTCGTTTGTTAACTGCTCCATTCCGTTTTATTCCTATGACAGACTTGACTCAGAATGTTTCATGATTTATGTCTCTTTCATATTGCTATAATTTATAGTCCCTCCCCAATTATTTGCTCATTATGTAGCTGTTGTTCCATTTCCATTTTGTTCCAATACAAATAGAGGTTTATGCGCTACTGCCAGACCGTTTCATGCCATAGCTTACAGTTTTCATAATCTCTTGTCACATGGTTACCGTAACGCTGTTCCATTTCCATGTTGTTTCAAAACTAGTGTAAATAAATAATAATACTTGATTCTCAGAGAGTTGGTTATCTTGTCAAATTTTAATTAAAATCTCAAAAGCGTTTCATTTCCATTTTGTTCCAAAACTGTTATTTCATCTCGTTGCGATCTTTTCAACATTATCGTATTTCCATAGCTTATTATTTGCTGTTCCACTCTCAGTTCGTTTCAAAGTTGATTATCAAATATGCTCATGTTTCACTTCCAGTTCGTTTCTCTCAGAGTTACTCGATTGTCTTGTCTTATAGCAACGCATCGCACTGTTCCATTCTCACTCCGTTGCATGCCGTACTTATCTCTCACCCTCCCACAGTTTTTATCACTTGAGGTCAAAGCTACTCTATATCAGTAAAGTGTTCAATTGCAAACTTCACTTAGCTGATTATTTGTGGATAAACAGGGTATGATAATGCTGTGGACGCAGCCGACAACTTGAGTTTCTGTTGTCTTTGATCAGACGAGCAGAGTCTGCCCGATCGATCGCTGTGATAAGTCCATCAAATAAACTCATCTTCTACTTAGCTAAGTCTTAAGTCATAACAGGGTATCTTTTAGTCGAGTCGGAATTGTTGGCTCGCCAGCTCAGTGTCATTTGCGCCATCAAAGAGGCTGTCGCTTGAAGCAGGGGCCGCTTGTCATAGCAGACACGCAGCTGCGCGATGAGGGTGTACAAGCTGTCGGCATGGCTCAAGATCTTGGCCTGGCTGCTGTTGGCTGCCTTTTTCATTAAGATCCTGTCCACGATCCGTCCAGCCGAAAGGCTCACGTCCTACCGCACAGCCGGACATGCAGCCAAATTGCTGAGCCAGCGTACCAAACACCAAGAACCTGCAGGTAAGTGGGATTTACCTGAATGATGACGCAACTGATGAAAATTCAGCCCCAGAGCAGCCGAAGCCGAAGTCCGACAAGCCTCTGGATGAGCTAAGGGCCGTGGAGCAGCTGCTGCGCGCCAATGCGAATCGCAGCTGGTCCTTCGATGAGCATTGCGCACCTTATCCACGCTTCGAGGACCTGAACGTGCACAATGAATACTACCAACTGAGCCAGGCCGGCAATGTCAGCTATTATCTGTATAGCGCGTTCTACGATCGTCGGCTCAGCTTGGAGCGGCCGCCGAGCATCGTTGTGCTGGGCATGATTAGCAGCTTCCATGGTCCCTTCGAGCGCGCCTATTGCCAGGTGTGGTATGAGAACAGCGATCGACCGGAGTTGCTGGAGGTGACGCATCACGACATGATATGGTACGATAGCTGGGGCATTGCGCCCGAACAGGTCTATCCGATGCTCTTCACCTGCCCGCTCGTCGAGGGAGCGCGCCGGCAGCGCATACCTCAGCTGGTGTCCATGGTCTTCGCGGATCGCTGCGCGCGTGCCAGCAATGCGCTGCGCGTCTACTACAGGGCTCCAGAGCGCCGTCGATCGCTGCGCTTCGGCATCTGCGTCAAGGACTTGCAGTTTCCCGACGCGGACATGTCGGATCGGTTCGTCGAGTGGCTGGAGATGGTGCGGCTGCTGGGCGCCGAGCGTGTCACGACCTACTACCTGGGTGGGAATACGTTGCATCCGAACACGATTCGCACGCTGCGACACTACGAGGAGCACGATGGCTTGGTCGAGCTGCGTCCGTTCCGTTTGCTCGAAGGCGCCTCCAAGCCGGCGAATAATGTGCTCCTGAACAAGCGTCTGAATGAGGTGCTGATGTACAACGATTGCCTCTACCGCAATATGTACGACTTTGATTACTTGGCTGTGATGGATGTGGACGAGCTGATCATGCCGCTGGGCCAGCTGCACAACTGGACGGCACTGGTCGAGCGGCTCGAACGGAATCCGAGAAGCGACAGCAACTGTTTGGTGCACTCCAGTTTGTGCTTTCGCAACATTTACTACTCCAGAGAGCTGAGGCAGGACCATACGCCGCCGGCTCGCTTCTACATGCTGCGCCACGTGGAGCGCGTGGCCCGGCACTCGGATGCAAATTCCGCTGTCAAATGCCTGCATGCCACGGCCCATGTGACCGCAGTGCACAACCACTTTCCTCTGAACTGGCGGGAGGCGTGCTATCCGCACGATGTCTCCGTCGCCCTGGGCCAAATGCAACATTATCGCGAGCCGGACAACATAAGCGAGCTCAAGGAGCCGCCGCCGGTGCGCGACGACAACATTTGGCGCTTCAAAGAGCAGCTGATCAGCAATGCGCTGGCCGTCCATCGGCGCCTGGGCTGGTCGCTGCCCTAGGGCCTAGACCACTGAAGTAGCTGTGATTCAGCTATCGTATATTGCACGAAACTCATAATCGATATGCCGATAAATATCGGTTTTTATATATACAAATTGACTTAGTTTCTGTTTTAGAGCCAGAAACTTCATATATAAAGGATAAAATATATTTATTTTCATATACTAGCTCATATAACACATCGATAATCGATAGTCGATAGGTAAATGTGCTAACTATCTACAAGATAACATTTAAATATATATATATGTCTAACATTTGAGTGCATATCTTAAGGATTTTTAGTGCAATCGATAGCTATCGATAACAGTTTGACTATTAGCTTGAGTTATAGGTTAGATTACTTTGATTAGATTGCTTAGGTTAGATTGCTTGATTTCCCAACATCTATAAATATCGGAAATATCACTAACTATATATAGCGCGTCTTGTCTCTCTACTTGATAACAATCGTTCAGCAATTAGTTCTCAGTTCCAACTGGGCTTTTCCCTACAAGAAGACATCGTTGATGGTATCAACTACAAGATATTTTCGTTGGCAGTCAGAGAATATATTTATATAGCTAGTCTGAAATAGATAGTTCAGTTGTTCTTATCTGAACAGTTGTATCAGGGAATGTCGGAGAATGCTGTCGGGCTGTGCTCCTATTGATTTTATTTTAATTGCTTTTTTTTCGCCTGCTTTAATGGTCTGAGCAGCCATGTGCTTTTGTCGCCGTGCTACGTGCGGCATTATCGAACACGAGCCACTTGCCACTTGCCACTTGCCACTCGCCACTTGCCCCGCGGTGTGGCGAAGATTTCAACTACCGCCGCAGCGTCGACTGTTTCTGCCATGTCAGCAGCATAATAATTGCTAAGGCACACACACGCAGACAGTCGGAGATAAGAGCAGCTTGCGCACTGCAGACAGGTGTCTACCTGTGCAGACATTATATTGATAACATTTGTAAAGTTTTGCTTTCTGATATTTTTTTAATTTGACAAAAGTACGTGTGGTGACTGCAGAGGCGTGACGGCGTATAATTACGTCCATTAAGAAGCTATCAATGTGACAATAAACCAGATTTCAAAACTGTAGCAGAGAGAGAGAGAGAGGGAGAGAAGGGGGGAGGGGGAGATAGAGAGAGACAAAGATTTTAAGCTGAGTCTTGAGTGAGACTAAAGCTGTGATGGACTTAGAAGTATTCAGAAATAGATGGGGTTAGTATAGACTCCATACGGAGACCCAATAAGAGTGAGCCGAAATCAAATTATAATGAGATATAAAAGAACTTAAGATATTGACTTTATATTGAGTACATTTCAAAGCTACAGCCATGCCATTGTATATGAATCAATACATATCATGGCATATCTTCTGTCAGTCAGTGCTTACAACGCAAGAATGACTGTCTTGCAAGGCAGCATTCAACATGCTCCAGGATACATAGCCTCTCGAAGTAAAACATGCTGTTATGTGAGATAAACTTAACTCATATACAAATGGCAAGCACTACTAAAAACTAAAAGAATAAATTTTTGTAGCCAGCTTAAACTGCTGCAGAAATATACACATTCCAAAAGATATCACTCTTGTGGGGTCAGTGCATGCCTGGCCCAATCACTGCTCATTTGCTTGGCTTTCACTTTGATATTTGTTATTAAACAGTTGCGTTTCATGCTGTACTTCTTTGTTCAATTAAAAGCGAATTAAAATTGTCAAATTTTAATTAAAAATAATTTCTGCCGGGCCAACGGTGCGTATGGAAATTGTAGCATTGCGCATACGCAGCGTTGTGCAGAAAATTGAAATTGAAATATGCTTCGAGCACAAGGCAATTCGATATGAATATTATGAGCAAGTCTAATTGGAATCAATTAGATATCTAATTGGAAGCAAATTGAGGCCGTATTAAAGAAGGCATTTCGCATATCACATGAAGCAGCTGGCTTTTTCTAGCAGTGTAGCCGTGTAGCCGTGAGGAGCTTCTGCATTCTGGCCAAACTGAAAACTAATTAAAATAAACTGTCAAAGAGATTGAATAGACAAAGGGCAAATTTGGGGAGCTTCGGGAGGAGCGGAGCAAATGCAATCAATGCAGAAGGAACTTTACTTTGCGCTTAGCTACATATCACGGGCCGTGGCCAGACAATGGCGGGCAATTAATTAATTGCCGGCATGTTGAATGAAGTGAAAGCCACGGCCATAAATTAATATGAAAAGCGCGCAGCGCGGTGCCAAATCTGCGCGCTCGCACAATATTTTATATTCATGTTTCTGTGAAAAGCCGCGCGCCCGCCATTCGTGTCGCAAATAATGAGATGAAATGCGTGCCAGGATATATTAAAATATTAAAATAGCCGCAGCGTAGGCGGCCTCAAGGTGCACAGAGTGGGCGGGGGGAGAGCTGCGCCAAGGGTAACTAACAAATGGAACGCACAGCTGACAAATAGATGGACGCGACAGCCAAATAATTTATATTTCAATTTTTTGTGTCATTGTTAAATACCACGTGAAGAGTGCAAGCGGGTATATGAGTGCGTGCATGCGCTCGGCAGGGAATCGAATAAGCTGATACCTGGCCGAAGAGCATGTCTCATTTAGTAATCAGTCAGTCCATCAATCTGTCAATGAATCAATATTTAAATTTGAATTTCCTTCAGCTAAAAGCTTCAGCTTGTTATAGTTCTACTTTTTACAGGGTATCTTCAGCTTTGCTTATGCTCTCTTTAAATCTTTTGTTTCTTTTTTTTTGGCGTGCTGAGTTGCTGTGCCTGCTCTTGAATTTATTGTGGCAAAACGACAGCGGGGCGTGGCATGAACACAATTGCTAAATGGCAAAGTGACAGGCTCACGATTAGTAGGTGTAGAGTAGGAGAGATAGGGAATGCCGGGGGTGTAGGGGATGCAGAAAGGTGGAATGTAGAGCAGTGAGGGCAGTGGATGTGTAGGAAACGATGTACAGGACGTAGACAAGGTAGGGGCTGTAGGGGATGTAGGGGATGTAGGGAATGTAGAGGATGTAGGGGATGTTGGGAATGTAGGGGATGTAGGGAATGTAGGGGATGTAAAGAATGTAGGGGATGTAGAGCATGTAGGGGATGTAGGGGATGTGGGGGATGTAGGGGATGTAGAGCATGTAGGGGATGTAGGGGCTGTAGGGGATGTAGGAAATGTAGGGCATGTAGGGGATGTAGGGAATGTAGGGGATGTAAAGGATGTAGGGGATGTAAGCAACGTAGGGGATGTAGCCCAGGTAGGGTATACATGAGGTGTACGGGGGCATTGGCAGGTAGACAGCGTAAGAGATGTATGGCATGTAGGGGCTGTAGAGGAGCAGGCGCCGAGGGGTGTCGAAGCTGTCTAAGACACTGCCTCAGGCCAGTTTTTTTCCTGCTTTCTATACCGCAAAATGTGCTCAAGCAATTAATAATGCATATTAAAATGTAAAATGCCTTGACGGATGGGCGCAGAATGGAATTTATGATTACAATAATTTAGAATACAAGGAAAAGATAATAGGCTCATATGTATGCACTGCTCGCTCTCTGTGAGAGAGGGAGAGCGAGAGAGAGAGGCAGCTCCAGCCTACTACATTGATTGATGAATTGATTTCGACTTTTCTAATTGCAATTTGTGTAGCTCTCAAACCTCAACCAACGCACATACGAAAAACCAACTCAGCTTAAGGCTTGGCTCCTATCATGCGCTGCGTGCATCGACTGCTTTGGCTGACTTTGCTATCGATTGAATTGAATTGCTAAATGTACTTCTCAGGCAATTGTGCTGAGGTGGGCAGAGCGGGTGGGCAGGTTGCCGTTAAGATTATTAAGGTTAGTCTGGGGTCCGGTTCCATTTGGAACTCCATTTGACAGCTGTGTTTGCCAGCTTTATTTCCCACGTGGTGCCATTGCTGACTCGAGTCGAGTCGAGTCGAGTGTCGACTTTTACTTGAACCGCACCTCGTTGGCAGCCCCGTCTGGCTGCTAATGGGCCAAGTTAGGCGTTTCTTGGCAGCAGTCACGCGCCCATTTGCCAGGCCTCAGCGAATGCTGAACTGGCTTTTGAACTTGCACTTGGACTTGGACTTCGACTTCGACTTCGACTTGGCCTACTTTCCTCTCTTTCTCTCTCCCTCCCCTATCCTACTCCTTTGGACTCTTTCGGCATGGAGCTTCATAAATTTAATTGTCACGTACACACACATGTCTCCCTCTCTGCCCTCTCCGCCCTCTCCGTGGCTGTCTCATAATACGTGTTTATAACTCTCGCCTGCTATAACGCCGCGTATGCGTTTATATGGATCAGCATTCTAAATGATGTATTTACTGCATAATTTCATCTATTTGTATGTGTGCCCAGGAACAGGAACAGGCACACCTATACTCTGCCTGAAGGTAACAACTGTTAGAGAGAGAGAGAGAGAGAGAGAGGGTATATCGTGCCATAAGGATTATATCGAAGTTATAGGGGTATTTTGATTTTTTTGTCAGTCTACCGTCCGTCCGTCCAACCATCCCACTAGCTGTCCCTTTATCCGTCTGTCCGTCCGCCAGTAAGGCCGTCTTTCTGTCCGCTGGCTGATCGTCCATCCCATTGTCTGTTTGATCGTCCGCCTGCAGTTCATTCACTCATTTTTTGACCGTCAGTCCGTCCAGCTATCCGCCCGTCTGTACGTCCGTCTGGCTGTCCGTCTGTACGCCCATCTGGCTGTCCGTTCATCTGCCTGTCCATACATCCCACTGAGCGTCCGCCGGCAGTTCAGCCATTCGTCCGTCTGTTCCTCTCTCCGTCCGTCTGTTCCTCTCTCCGGGCATTTCAGCTAGTATTCTAGCTATTTTAGCAATCTCCCATAGATCTCACAGATTTCATATTTGCGCCCCTCTTTAAGACTCTGCATAAAAAACTTTCCAATGCCCATTTTCGTTTCGTTTTCGCTTTTTTGCCACTCTCTGGTTAAAAGGGTATAAAAGCACAGTTAAAAAGCATTTGCTGCACAAAGACATTGTTGGTGCACTTGTTGTGAGGCGTGCCTAGAGGCATGGCTGCAGCGCGGCTTGGCACAAAAGTGGACAGCAGAAAGGGGGGCCAGCAGTGGAGTGGGCGGGTATATGCATGGGTATTATGCTAGCCGTGTGGCAGGCTACAAAAGTTTGCTTCATCATTTTTGTTGACAATGCATGCGTGCTGCACTTGTGTGCCCACATACCCCTCTCTCTCTCTCTCTCTCTCTCTCTCTCTCTCGCTCGCTCTGTCGGTATGCGTATGATTTGCAGTGCGTGTCAGTTACTGCCTTTTGGCACTGAAGTGCTGAATACAAATATGTCACGCAGTTCGTTCTCTAAGCAGCACTCGCACTCTCGAATGTGACACGCATCAAATCACTTTAGACGAGCGCACTTAACGCCTCTCCCACGGCTCCGAGCACGCCTGGCCCCCACCTCCCCCATGCCGGTGCAGTGAATTAAAGCTGCGACAAGGACAAACAATTAAGCAAAGAGGTGCACAGACAATGCCAGCTGAAGCTGAACGGAATTAACGAAGATTAATCACGAAACAACCAAAAAAAGTTAATTTAACTAAATGGAGCAGGCGAAGAAGCAGCTAAAGCGAATTAGTATACGAATTGCTTTAGCTGCAAAAGTTGTTTTATGAATCTAATAGGCTCAACGAGAGCCTGTCTTGAAATGCTGTAGAGCATTACGCAAAACTTGAGCTTTCAAAGTAGATGAAAGCTTTTGACAAACTGCTTAAGTAGCAGTAGTAGAGCTTTAGCCGCCTAGGAGTTACGCCCAATCTGCTCACAGCTCAACAACTTCAACCTAGCCAATCCAATCCGACCACATATCGCGACAATTTAACGGTATCTGATATAAAACATTTAATTTTCATTCAATTTGTTTGATCCGCGCAGAGGCGCTTTGACAGTTCGCTTTCCTGTCGTGCTCTATTTGCGCTCAAAGGGCAAGCGATGCGCATTTCATATGGCATGGCATAATTAAAATCTACGGCAAATAAACGGCTCTGACAGAGTCTGTTTGACAGGACAGAGACAGATGCTGGTACGGGGCCACGGGATACGAAAAGTTTCGTAATAAATGCAGTTAATAAACTTTTGACCATTCGCCCGTTCGGTTGGGATTGGCCAATATACATGCGGGGGTTATTAAATAAAAAAGTGGAGCCAGTGGACAAGCGAACGATTGGGAATGAGAACAGCATGTGTATACCCTGTAAAGTATAGCTAAAGGGTAGATAGGTATATTTGCAGATAGAGTTATAGATAGACTTGGAGATAGAGATAGAGATAGAGTTATAGATAGACTTGGAGATAGAGATAGAGATAGAGATAGAGATAGAGATAGAGATAGAGATAGAGATAGAGATAGAGATAGAGATAGAGATAGAGATAGAGATAGAGATAGAGATAGAGATAGAGATAGAGATAGAGATAGAGATAGAGATAGAGATAGAGATAGAGATAGAGATAGAGATAGAGATAGAGATAGAGATAGAGATAGAGATAGAGATAGAGATAGAGATAGAGATAGAGATAGAGATAGAGATAGAGATAGAGATAGAGATAGAGATAGAGATAGAGATAGAGATAGAGATAGAGATAGAGATAGAGATAGAGATAGAGATAGAGATAGAGATAGAGATAGAGATAGAGATAGAGATAGAGATAGAGATAGAGATAGAGATAGAGATAGAGATAGAGATAGAGATAGAGATAGAGATAGAGATAGAGATAGAGATAGAGATAGAGATAGAGATAGAGATAGAGATAGAGATAGAGATAGAGATAGAGATAGAGATAGAGATAGAGATAGAGATAGAGATAGAGATAGAGATAGAGATAGAGATAGAGATAGAGATAGAGATAGAGATAGAGATAGAGATAGAGATAGAGATAGAGATAGAGATAGAGATAGAGATAGAGATAGAGATAGAGATAGAGATAGAGATAGAGATAGAGATAGAGATAGAGATAGAGATAGAGATAGAGATAGAGATAGAGATAGAGATAGAGATAGAGATAGAGATAGAGATAGAGATAGAGATAGAGATAGAGATAGAGATAGAGATAGAGATAGAGATAGAGATAGAGATAGAGATAGAGATAGAGATAGAGATAGAGATAGAGATAGAGATAGAGATAGAGATAGAGATAGAGATAGAGATAGAGATAGAGATAGAGATAGAGATAGAGATAGAGATAGAGATAGAGATAGAGATAGAGATAGAGATAGAGATAGAGATAGAGATAGAGATAGAGATAGAGATAGAGATAGAGATAGAGATAGAGATAGAGATAGAGATAGAGATAGAGATAGAGATAGAGATAGAGATAGAGATAGAGATAGAGATAGAGATAGAGATAGAGATAGAGATAGAGATAGAGATAGAGATAGAGATAGAGATAGAGATAGAGATAGAGATAGAGATAGAGATAGAGATAGAGATAGAGATAGAGATAGAGATAGAGATAGAGATAGAGATAGAGATAGAGATAGAGATCTCTCTGCATAGGTCTATCTGGATCTTCAGGTGCTACAGGGTATACTTCGGAACCCTTTTTAATTAAATTAGTTCAATTCCGTTTCATTTTGTTTTTTTTCTTTATTATTTTTGTCGAATGCGAAAGGAAATAAAGTAAAATGAAAACTGAATTAAAAGTTTATGTCAGCGAAAAAATGGCGAATGCTATCTATGTCACGCATGTGTGTGTGCGGTGCGTGTGCGTGTGTGTGTGTGTGTGCTACACAAAATATGTTTGAACAACTTTATTGTGCAAAATGCCAAACATTCTTCAAGTTGTGGACTTGCAAGCGCTTTCTATGTCTGCTCCCTGCTAAGGCACTGCAAATATGTAAGAGTCTCTCTCGCCCTTCCTCTGCCTCCCTCTTTTTCCCTCTCTCTCTCTCTCTCTCTCTCTCTCTCTCTCTCTCTGTGTGTGTGGATTGCTAGGCGCGCAAATCTCATTTGAATTATAATGATGGCGCCGGCAGCTTCGCACACACACAGACGCGCACAAGGATATTGGATTACAGCTGCTGTAGTCGCGGACGGCCGGATACCCTTTGCTATCGATTACTGTTATTGATTTTCAACTGCCTGGCTGGACATGCAATGTGGCTGTCAAATGCTGACAGGCACTTTAACGCAATCAGATTCAGTTTCGACCTTCGCTCGCCTCAGCGCGCAGGCTCCAGCACTCACTCACATGTCAAAGTTGACAGCAACTTGAACAGCCTGCCAAATTTAATATGTTGCTATATTTTAATTATAATCGGAAACATACTAAATTTGACAAGAGGTTAAAGTCGCATTCTCTTGGCACATAGGCTACTGCCTTGCAGGCTGCACAGGGTATGAGCTAAAAGAGACTATATGTGGCGCATATGTAAAGGGTACGACCAGGAGAGAGAGAGAGAGAGGGAGAGCGAGGGTGTGTGTCTGTGTGTCAGGGTGCGGGGCCAAAGTGTTGCCTGCTAGCTTTGTAAGCCACATTTGGCCCTGGCGCTGCGTTTTGCCAGCCAACGCTGCTGGGCACAATTTGGCTTTTACAACCAAACGGGAGAAATACATACATACATATATATATATATATATATATATATATTTATATATATATATAAAGACAGCTGGAGCGGGGAGACAAAATGTGACTACATACCTGAACAAGCTTGCGGCGGCAGTGGAAATATTAACGTCGTTGAGCTCTTGCGCCTGGCTACCGCACAGCCCAGAGATTGCGGCTTGAAGCTGCGCAGCTGTTGCATAAAATCCGAGCACTCCATTAGGGCAACGTCGGCGAAATGCAGATCGCACAGTATTTGGTTCTGTGTTCAGCAAAAAAGAAGGAAGAGATTGGGTGAGAGAGTGTGACTAAGAGAGTTATGTGTGTAAATGATTTATATTATTTGCTGCTCTTCCCACACTGCGAGCCAAGCGAACTGGCACAGCTGGCCGAGTATGCAACATGCTCGATACACTGTACAAATGTGGATGAAGTGGGGCATATTAGTGAAGAGTATAGTGGATTATATAATATATATATTTGCTTATAATATATATGTGTATATGCATGCCTTGCTTGAGGCTGCTCTACACTCGATCTAGCTCAGTCTCTGGCTCTCTGTTCATGTTTCCTATGGGAAAAGGTAGCCAAGCTAACGTGTTTCGTATTGTGAATGGCTAAAGCTGTTCGCAATGCATTTCTGTATATTTTCAACACATATGTATGCACTTGAGCTGGTCTAGCCGAGATAGCCAAACTCAAATGCTAAATGGGCAGTCTTCAGCTCTGAGACAGCCAGACAGATCCACAACCACTGCCAGCTCGAGTCTAGCATTGATATAGATCAGGTATATATATATACCACAACAAGTTGTTAACAACGCCCTCAACTGTCTCCACATCAATTGTCAGTCACTTTCAATTCTATTATGCTTCACATAGTTCAACAATCGAGTATTTTGGCCCAAAGTTGCGTTTGCGCTGCTTTGTTGTTGGCCCGCGGCTAATTGTGAATTTAATTTTATGTTTATTATGCAACTTTTGTTTCAATTGAATTGGAATTAGAATTGCATTTGCATAGTTTTTGGCAGGTGCGCCGCAGGTGAGCTCCTCTTGCCGTTGCGTATGCTTAATTAGTGCTTTGTTGCATGTGAAAGGAATTTATTTTTGTGTTTTACACAGCTCATTGAGCAGAGTGAAGCCTTTTATTTAGCATTTTTGTGTACCTTATCTTATCTTATATCCCGGCTATTGGCATGGTTTCCCACGGCGTGTTATTGGAGCATAGCGCACAAGCTATTTACTTATCTTTCTGTACTCGATGGCTTTGACATTGGGGCTGGTTGTAAATAGCTCAAACAGCGCTAGTTCGAGGCAGGCATTGATAATGCTTCAGCTATATGAATTATGACTCTTCTATCAGTATATCATCGGACAATGCTTCTATCTATCTATTTCTCTCTCTCTATCTTTCTCTTTCTCTTTCTCTCTGGTCAACTTGCTTAAAAAAGTTTACTCTGAACAGTGTATTCTGCAGTCGGCTCTAGCCAAATCCAATCTCTTCTTGGCAGCTCCTCTAAAGGCAGCTTTACTTCAACCACAACAACGTAATTGACTTTACTAACAAACCCTCCGCTGATGTGTGTGCTTGGAAATACCAAAAGCGAAATGAAAAGTAAATCAAATCGCATTTCACATTTCATGCGTAAATTGTTCAGTTAATGACCTGAACGCACAAAATATGAGCAAATGCATTCACAATGAGCTTCGCGTATTGCCATTGAGTGCGTATATGTGTGTGAGTGTGCGTGTGTGCGTGTGTGCGTACATACCTTAAACCTCCTGGCACGCTTCTGGTTGGGCCCAGTCAAATTGAGGCCACACGAATTGCACCGCAAACATTCCTCATGATAATGATTGTTATCATAAAGTGGCGATGGCTCTGCAAGTACAGGAATACAAACAAACGTATGCATATTAGATATCGGAGTACAGCAGTAAGTGGCGATAACTTCTATATAAAGAACGGCACATTGTACTAAACAAGGCTCACATCAAAATATACACTCGAGGTATTATAGCTGCACAGATTTACCATATTTTTCGAGGGGCATAACTGAATTTCGAGAGCTCGTCAAACTGAAGCGTATCTGCTCCACCCATATATACATAAGTTATGTATGTATAGTAAAATTTCATTGAGCTTGGCAAATAGAATTTTCGGTTTTTTGCACAGCTCGAATTGGGTTCGTAATCGCTTCGTAGATTTTAAGCTGTTAATTGAAATTTTGCATTAAGCTGCTTAGAGGGAGAAGAAGTGGGGGAGTGCTCGACTGGCTAATACCCTGATGGTCAGCACGAGCAGCTGTGTATGATTGATGTGAGCGTGGTCAAATGAAAACTGTAAATAATATAAATGTTAGTTATATATAACAGCATTCCTGTGATATACAGGTATGTGCCCATGGGTCCAGGCACTATTCTGTTTCGGGAAGCTTTGCAAAGGTTGAGCTTCACCCCAGGCGCATATACTATGTATGAAGTCTTATGATTAAATCTTGTAAAATATATAAGTTATGCTTGAAGCAGTGAAATATGCATACTGATTTTTAGGGACTGTGTAAGATAAGCTTGGGTCACGTGGAGCAAGATTTCAGAGCGATTTTTGGTTCAGGAATCAAGGCAAGCTTCGATCTCTGGCTTTTGCTCGAAAGATATATGCGCGTATCTTCAAAAACTCATATTTTTCTTAAAGATGATCAATTTTGTAGCCTACATTAAAAGTTTGGTAGCTGTAGCTGCCATATTGCGTGAGATATTCACAATCGAATTGGGGTGCGTAAGCCTGAGCTCCAAATTTTAGCAGCCATAAGCTTCATTTAAAACAAGTAAGAATGCTCTAGTCGAGACGGCTCGACTAGGAGATACCCTGAGCCCTGCGAAGTGCCGATACTTCAAATATTCTATGCTTAGTTTACATATACATATATTGCAAGCAACACATACACACACACAGACGAACGGTCAAGCACACGCTCTGCCAACTGCGCAGTTGCCGTAGCGACTGCGGTTGGGCTGCAAGAGGCTTATGTAGTGGAAATTAAATGTTTAATAACTTTTTTTCTAGAAGGACTTTTTGATTCAAACTTTCAGGGCATGATTATGTTATTCATATGTGTGTATGTGCCGAAGCACAAGTCTCTAGTATTTGAAATGCGTTTTTTGCAAATTTAGGGCGAAGGGGGCGTGGCATCCAAAATCCAAAAATTACAAAATGTCTGTATTCACAACAGGAATCTACATAGTGAATTTCAGGTCTCTAGCTCTTACGGTACGTAAAATAGACGAAAAGTTATCGAAATTTATCGATAAAAAGAGAACGGGAAGAGTTATCGAATTTTTGAAAAAACTCGTATAGCGTATGGTATTCAGGAGTATACATGTCAAATTTCAGCTCTCTAGCTTCTGTGGTTTACGAGATCGCTGCGTTCACACAGACGGACGGACGGACGGACGGACGGACGGACGGACGGACGGACGGACGGACGGACAGACGGACAGGGCTATTTCAACTCAGCTCATCGAGCTGATCAAGAATATATATACTTTGTATGGTCTGCGACGTCTCCTTCTGCCTGTTACATACATTTTCACAAAAACATTATACCCTGATTTCCCATTTTCAATGGGCTCAGGGTATAAAAATTAAAAAAAATACTTGCTGAAGTGCTACGGCATCCAACTTGCTTTTATTTTAAGAAGAACTAAATAAAGTCTGAAAACAACTAAATTTATGACTTTAGTTTGAATAATATAGAAAATATTCAATAGTGAAGTGAAGCAGTTTAGCAGAAGACTTTGTAGCTAACTGAGGTTTCAATAAGTTTTTGATATTGGCTGAATAGCATTAAGAGCTCAGCTGTTGCCTTGTCTAAAGACTCTCGACTACAATCGAAGCCTGCTAGCTTCTATAAGCTGCTCTCTCAGAGAGTAGCTGGACTGTTCCTAGGAACAGTTGGGATCATAAGCATAATTAGTGCTCATCAGGCACATATATTGATAGATTCATATGAAATTATATATACATATACACATGTATGCCTCACGTCCAATAGTTCCATATATATATATATCTGATCCAATTGTGTAACGCTTAAAAACAAATTAGTTGGCTTTGCAGTCGCAGTTGTGTGCGACAGTTTAATTGAAATTGGGATAATGCTCTGCGGCAGGTCACCACGGAATGCAAATCAATTCAGCCAACTGTTGCCAGGACAGAGAGAGAGAGAGAGAGAGAGAGAGGGAGCACAGTAAAGTGCACATTGTGGGCGTGGCTGGTTAGCTAGTTGGGTAGGCGGTATGTGTGGTCTCAGGCTACAACACGCTCATTAATTTGCATAACGGCTGTGCCCATGCAGAAGGCAACAAGGACACGAACAACAGCCTCAACTAGGACGAGCGCAGGAAGCAGTGGATCTGAGGGAGCAAAGGCAGCTGGGAGCTCAGGCAGCAGCCGTTGTCAGTTTGCTGAGCGAGTCAATTACAAGCGGAAATGAGTTTCTAATACAAGCAAATTGATGCCGCACAGACCAATCTACACACACACACACACTCGCACACACACACACATGCTCGCTGGCAAAAGCGCAAAAATTTGCTTGTTGAGTTGATGAATGGCTGTTTGATGGGTTTTTGCTTTTGGCCAAACGGGTTGGCTCCGGCTGACAAGGGACGCTTGTTGCCAGTGTCATAGCAATCAAGTAGCTATATACATATATATATATATATATATATATGTAGCATGATAATAATAATAATAAGCACACACACAGCGCACACTCACACACAGACACACACATGGACACGCTCGACACCCGGAAATCATAATTAAATGAATCAGGCAAGTGGAAACACATTATGAATATGCGCAAAAAAACATGCAAAGGACTCAAAAGGCGGTTGCCAATGGCTAAAGGGTTATGGCCACGCCCACTTGGGGCACCACAGATATATATACGTATATGTATGTACAGAGCCTGGCCGCAGTTCAATCAAGCCAAGTTCCTGGCTTCCCTTTAAGCCCCAGCTTTAAGTTTGGCCCAAAGCTCACTCACATAAAGTCAAAGTTGGCCATTTGGCTTAGTCAATTATGGTCAACTGTGTGCAATGCGCAAAAACTCAGAAAACTTTACGTAGTTTAGCATAGAGACCACATTTTTGGCCATGCTTGAAGCCAGCTGCCATTGGCTTGCATTGAACTATCCAAAAGTGGTCGAAGGTCGATGGTAATTTGGCGATAAGTAATCGCAGCTCAGCTCTATGTGGACATGATGATGTGCATACTGAAGTGGCAAATGCATCTGATCTTTTATCTGATTTTATATTATTAATATATTTTTTTGAAATTTTCTTCTGGCTTCTACTTCATCTCTATTTAAGGTTACATTTATTATTTATGTTGCATTTTTAATAACTTTTTCTCTTTGCAATAAATATCAATATTTTCACTTTGTCATACGGAGCGTATGCGTTATATTTCACTTTAATAAACATAAAATAAAAGTCTAATAAAATTTATATTTATTTGCGAAAATTTGTACTAAAATCAATTAGCTCTGCGAAGTAAAAAGAAGAGCGCTCGACTGGTAAATACCTACAATAGTGAAGTTGTTTGAAAATATATTCGGCCAAGCAGATAAAGAAGAACTCAAATGCTAAATGGGCAGTCTTCAGCTCTGAGACAGCCAGACAGATCCACAACCACTGCCAGCTCGAGTCTAGCATTGATGTAGATCAGGTATATATATATACCACAACAAGTTGTTAACAACGCCCTCAACTGTCTCCACATCAATTGTCAGTCACTTTCAATGCCTGCAACAGCTTCTACTATGCTTCACATAGTTCAACAATCGAGTATTTTGGCCCAAAGTTGCGTTTGCGCTGCTTTGTTGTTGGCCCGCGGCTAGTTGTGAATTTAATTTTATGTTTATTATGCAACTTTTGTTTCAATTGAATTGGAATTAGAATTGCATTTGCATAGTTTTTGGCAGGTGCGCCGCAGGTGAGCTCCTCTTGCCGTTGCGTATGCTTAATTAGTGCTTTGTTGCATGTGAAAGGAATTTATGTAATAAATGTCTGAAATGTGTTGCAGCACACACAGATAGAGTGAGAGTGTGAGTGAGGGGGAGAGTGAGGGGGAGAGTGTGTATGCATTGCAGTAAATTGCATTGTCAAGTGCAAGGCAGTTTGCCTGTGGCAATATGATTCATATATATACATATAGTCAAATGTTCCAAATTGCAAAATCTGAAACAGAAAAGAGACCAACGATGGGAGAGAGAGCGGCAGGACAGCAAACAATATGTAGCCCACAATAAGGTTCGAATCGTTTATGCCATCTGTGGGCTATTTCTATACCCTAAACTCATTGAAAATTCCCTGACAGGGCATATCCTGCTTCTGCAAACTTATGGAACGGGCTATGAAGTCGTAGCCTTTACTATAAATTATATATATATTCCTAATCAGGTTCAATAGAGGAGTCGATCTCGCGTCGTTCGTCTATCTATACTCAGTAAGCCGTTTGCTCTTAAGTTATCGATAACTCGTCTTCCTTGAATAAAATCGATAAATATCGATACTAAGCTTTAGACTGCTGAGTTTCAGGCAGAAAATCTCACCTAGTTTGGAGGGATTTGGTTTAATTCGGTTTGTCAGGGTATTTGCTAGTCGTGCACTCCCCTCTAATACACTTTTACTTGTTTCTATTTTTTTGTTTTTTTTCTTTGTTGATTTTTGTGTTTTTTTAGCTTCTGTTGTGTGGCCCTCTCTGTGGCCAGCTTGCAGTGATTGCTTTTGACTTTCATTGGATGGCTTTTTGATTGGGGCACATCGTTTGAGGACCCTTATCTTTTATCTATGCGCCAAGCAATAACAAAAACTGAAGCCTGGTCAAAGCTGCTTTTAAGTGCAAGCGAACACAATATGCAGTTCACGACCAAAATAGAACAAAATCAAAATCTCTCTCTCTCTCTCTCTCTCTCTACGTTTCGCATTCGCAATCGCCAAAGTTGCAAATTGCGATAGTCGCTGCAGTCAGCGGGGAAGTGTGGGAGAACGTTAGAGCAACTATATGTATATGGCATTATCTTGCTGAAGTAGCTTAGTTTGGGCTTAGCTCGAGCTAAGCTAAGCAAAGCTCAGAGCTGTGCACGCTGAAAGTTGCAGTATCGAAGGTGATGACTAGGTGAAAATACTAGAGCAACTTTATGATATAGGGGTTCTGTAAGAAGTGTATAATGTGTCTAACTGTAAACCCAAAGAGACAAACAGCTTTTTAGCGAGGCTAGATTGGCAGAGATTGTATATGTAGATCCTGAGATCAATCAGTTCAGTGGTGCGATAGGAGCCCTGGTTCGGATCTCCTATCGAAACAGTGGACTAAACTAATTGTATATGTTATGTTAAAGACTTGAAGCTCTAAAAATGTTTTCTGTGCTTGTAAGCTGTTTGGAGTACTCTGAGTATAGCCAGCAAGCTGCCCCCATTGAACTCAGGAACTAATTAGCTGAAAGTTCTGAAAATTAGTATACAGCTAAAAGTTAGCAAGATAAGCAAAATATTTATGCCCAAGTTGCGCTACAAGTTGTTATCCAGCGCAGCACTTGACTAACCTAATTGAACTCGGCAACTAAAGCACTTGAAGTGCTGAAAATTTGCCGTGTGAATAAGTTTAGCAAAATAACTTAAAATTTTCCTCCCACTAAGCAGTAAATTAGACCCATTGAACTCCTCATGTAATCGAGTCGAAGCTCTGAAAATTCGCATGCTGATAAGAGTTAGCAAAGTAAATAGAATTTTTCCTTTCCTCGAATCACCTAGCCCAACCGATTGAACTCGAGATCTGACAGACTTGAAGCTCTGGCATTAGCTATGCAGATGAGTGTTTGGCAAAATAAATAGAATATTTCAAACACATATCGCAGGCGCAGAACTCATAAATGCAAATTATGCTCGCAATGGTGCTAGCACACACATAATCGCATCACAAATACATGAGTTATTCAGGCGAGGCGCAGAGGCTGCCAGTGCCACAGCCACAGCCACAGCCACTGGCTAAAGACTTTTATTTATTCATGAAACAAATTTGCTAATTGAAAACCAACCAAGAATTTTGTAGACTTCACCCACACAGACAGCGACAAAGACCGACAGCTTTTTTGGCAACAATCTTAACTTTCCGACTCGCTCTTATGACAAGCCAGAAAATGGAAACTTTTGCAGCTGCAATTTGCAGTTTGGCTGCGGGCTGAGCGAGCGACATTTAAATATAAATTCATGACTTTGATAAATTACCATCTAATGGTCGGGAAGAATGCGAAACTTCTGCTGCTGCTGCTGCTGCCTCTACTCAGCTCGAGCGGTGCAAATTAGGCGTGCAGCCGTTAAAGTGACGCGCGGGGCTTCGAGCCTGTGACCTTTTCGAACTCTT
The DNA here is from genome assembly GCA_035047485.1 of Drosophila peninsularis. Classification (NCBI taxonomy): domain Eukaryota; kingdom Metazoa; phylum Arthropoda; class Insecta; order Diptera; family Drosophilidae; genus Drosophila; species Drosophila peninsularis. The sequence goes on from JAWNPN010000042.1 coordinate 3,708,489, forward strand.
CTTAACCATTGTCGAACGATATTCGCTACATTTTCATACCCATTGAAGGTGAGATGTAGGGTATGTGGGCTTTGTGCGAGTGTATGTGACAGGCGGAAGGAGGTGTGGCAGACCAATTAAAGTTTATATAATTATGATCAGGATGATAAGCTGAGTTGACATAGCCATGCCATGTCTGTTCACCTGTCTTCGGGCTGTTCTCGTAAACTACAAATGCTAAAGTCTTGAAATTTGGAATGTCTTCTCTATAATACAATACGCAGTGTAAGTTTCTAATTTTTGTTCGATAACTCAACTGAATTCACGATTATCGATAAAAATCTATAGCTTTGCTTCTCTCTCTCTCCTTCAGGGTATCTCTTAGTCGAGTAGTCTCGCCTAGAGTACTCTCACTCGCTTCTTCTCTTTCTTATTATAATATTTTTGTTCTGACTTTGGGCAAAACAATGGCTGCCTAATGGCTCGTGACTGGCAGGCAGCTCTCGGCAGAGTGGGGCACGTTGAAGGGAGTCGCGGGGGCGTGGGGGCGTGGCTGACAATGCCAGCAGACTGTGACTGCAATGAATTGCATATTGCGAGCTTAGCCCTGGCTACTCTATCTCTCTCTCCCTCTTCCCCCCTCACTCCCCCTCTCTCTACTCAACTCTCAACGACAGCAATTTGTTTAGTGCACAAAGATTGCAAATAAGTAGCTGCAGCCGAAAGTGGGCGCGGGGTGTGTCAGCGCCGCCCTTCAGCCTAATTGAGCGCAAATAATTTGAAATCAGACAAAAGCCTTGAGAATTCCACTCAACGAACAAAGTCGCCCAGCATTCCTCTCATCAAAAGGGCTAAATCTGAGATTACAGAATTTCAATTGAATTCAATTTCTATAAGTTGTTAGTCAAGTGAAACTTAAGCAGTTCATAATAGCATAGCAGTGCACAAATAATTAAATTTATACATGTACATAAGCTTATATATATACATATAAATAAGCTCTCTTAATTAGAGGAAAGGCTTGGCAGTTGTGCATAGGAGTTGTCAAAGCATTTTGTGTTATGTCAAAGGCTTTCATTTAGAGTGCGTTCCTAAGCGCCTTTGACAGGCGGAATTTATGTATTCTGTCATATTTGAATACATTGAATAAGTTTTAATTAAAGTGACACAAATCAAAGTCAAATGTCAACGGAAAGTGGGTTGGAACGAGTTGAAACTGTGAGTGTAGAGGCTGACCAGGCAAGAGTGATACTATTTTTGATACGAATATCTTGGCTGTTATTTAAGTTATAGATAATATATAACTGTTTAAATATTGAATAAGACTTGCCATTTATTTATAAGTTGGCTAATGTTTTCTATGTATTCAAGTAACAGCAGTTGATCAATAGTGCATCAAAGCTTTAGAGCAGCTTGAAGCATGAGACAGAAGAGCGCGCACATATCGTAGCAGCTACTACAACTGACAGCTTCCATGGCAGTGCTGATGCTATTTACATAATGGCATAGCAATAGCTACAAAATGCAATCAAAATCAATTTAATAAATAAAATAATTTTTGTTTTATTAGCATTTCCCCTGCCACCGCTCTGCTTGGGTCAAGCTGCTTAAGCCGCAAATCAAAGCCAAATTTATGAAATATTTTGCGCTTTCCAATCGAGTTGGCCCAAATTGCAGTTGTTGTTAATTCTTGCTTAGCTCATAAGCCGAACATGAATTACATAACTTTTATAACTCAATTTGAACAACAAAATGAATTTGTTTGAGCGACTGACGCCACCTGAGCTCGAGCGAGTTTCATGAGCCTGTCAGGCTCAAATCAGTTTTTGCTGTTGCTGCAACGTCATCAGCTCTGGCATATGCCCGAGTTTAATGTGCCTGACAGCCTTGCTAATTAGCTGCCTGTCAGGTTGTGATTATAGCAAAAGGTTTTGCAGCTCAGGCTAGAGCTTGAGTCGAGCTCGGGCTTGGAGCTTGGAGCTTGGAGCTTGTAGTGTGGCTAGGCAAAAGCATTGCCTGATTAGACTTAGGTCTTATATAGAGTGTCATATACATATGCTCACACACACACACACACACACACACACACACACACACACACACACACAAGTGAATGGCTAAGTCAATCTCTCGCCAGCTGCCTGCTCACTTAATACCGCCAGCCCAAGTCCGACTGGAGGCGCATGGGCGTGGCACGTGCGTATTTTCATGCGTTGCTTTGGGGCCAAGTGGGGCGGGCGAGCTGAGCCGAAACGGCGTCATTGTTCCAGGCGCCGTCGGCCAATGTCTGTGACGGCATTTGGGTCACTTCACTTCACTTTTTAATTAATTTGTAAATGGGCCACGAAGGGGGTCGTTAGCTGGGCGGGCAGCCATCCGGCGGGGCGCGCATAGCAGACGCATTGATAAGCGCGAGTCACTGCAAAATCATAAAACACACACACACAGAGACACACACACACACATAGCCAGGCATGGCGCACATGTCTTAACGACATGTTTTAGCGTCTCGCCAAAAAGTATGCAACATAAATTCCATTGGCCACGCCCACTCGGCACGTAAACGCCCCGCGGCATAATGCGCCTCTTAATGGAATTAACGTGCGTAAAAATGTTGCGTCTGCTTTTAGACCAGAAAAGAGTCCAGGCCCTGCGACCTTCACGGCCCCCCCCCCACATGTGGCAAGCGCAGAGCAGCAGCAAACGCAAACGGGCATAAACGACTGCCTAATGCTTGTTTATGCTCATGACTGAAACTTGTTCCTAAAAGGCTCTATAGAGATATACGCGATAGAGCTCCAGAGAGAGCAGCTCAGCCAGCATATTGGGGGAGCTTGATACGGGAACTTGTTCGATTGGCACAGGGCGCAGAGCACGGACGTGGCCTATCGTTCCTTACGGTCTACTGCCGATCCTCTTCTATATTACACTTCAAATGCTATGCACAAAGCCAATACGCCCCATTGCCATTGAGCGGGCATAAAAGAAGTCGTCGCCTCGTTATTTTTTTCGAGTTGTGATTAATTTTTATTTATATTTTTTTTATGCCCATTTGGCAGGCAGTCGAGTCGAGTCGAGTCGAGTGCGGTCTAGTCGAGCAAGAGCGTAGCGAATTTGATTTATAAACATGCAACAATTCGTGCGGCACTCACTTGTTGCGTGTGGCAAGACACAGAGAGAGAGAGAGAAGGATAGAAGAGGTCGGAAGAAGCACTAAGAGAGAGTGAGTAGGGTGGAGAGAGAGAGAGAGAGGCTGAACGAGGGATTGAGACAGGGAAAGAGAGAGAAATGCAGAGAAAGAGAGACAAAGAGAGAGAGAGAGAGAAGGGGCAGTCAGAGAAATAGAGACAGAGACTGAGAAGAGAGAACAAGCGTGAGAGGTAGCCAGAGAAAGGAGAGAGAGAGTAGCAGACAGAGAGGGAGAGAGAGAGAGCGCTACACATTTAGCTGCGCTAAGCCACACTTGCTGGGTATCTGCCAGTCGAGCACAGCCACCCTTACTTATTTTGCTTTAATTTCCAATTTCTAGTCAAAAGATTTGCAAACATTTAACAAAATCTACAGAGATATGGTCTAATTGCCAAGGGGCAAGAGAGAAAGGGCGAGAGAGAGTGAGAACTCTCTGGGCAATATATATATACCTTACATATATATATATATTTCTACCCTTTTGTTGCTGCCATTTACATAAAAAGTTTTTGGATACGTTGCGGGCTGCTCGCATATGTGAAATTGAGCTGCGACGCGGCCACAAAGGGCGAGAAAAATCAGCAGCCAAAGTGCAACAGAAGTTAATTCGGTTTTCAAATGGTTTCTTCCTCTTCTTCTGTTTTTTTTTTTCTGTCTTAAATATAGAAAACACACGCACACACACCCACCCACACACACGGTGTGAAAATCTTGTGTTTGCGTGCCGAAACGAAAAGCGAAAAACTTTTTGTGCCAAAGCAGAAAAAAAGTTTTTTGTTTTGCGGCTCAGCGCAGCTTTGGCTGCATTGTGGAATACCCTGTAGTTGCTTGAGTAGCATAATTCACAGGGTATCTTATGCACAGCCTAGCTCTGACTTTTATGCAAATTACATTTGCTTTGCTTCTAATAACAAATAAAATACGAATTTGCTTAGAATTCCCAAAACAACTAAAACTTGTACAAATTTGCATGATATGGCATAAAAACTAGGCATAGGAGTATATAGGGTATATCTGCCATATATATGTGTCGTAGGCATGAGGTAGCACAAAAACTGTGCATTCATTTGTAATTCCCAAAGGGTTGAAGCAAAGAGTTAAGCAATGGGAAAGCGAAACGAGATGAATTTGAATTTGAATTTGAATTAGAATTGAATTAAGCCAAGCTGACTTTTACAGGGTATCTGCATAAGTTATTCAGCTTGCTGTGCGCGCTGTCATTGCTGATTTGCGTGCACACAGTATTAGCAGCACTGTCATCGCCGGTCAACGTACCCCGTGGAAGTTTAGAGGAAAGGTGAGTCAGCTGCCTCGGAGAGGGAGAGGGAGAGGGAGAGGCAGAGTGAGAGAGTGTGGGAGCCAAGGCAGCAAACAGGATATCGTTGGGCTGTGGTCCGGGGGCAGCCGGGCGCTGTCTACGACATCGAATGCCTGACAATCTTTGCCCATTCACTCACATCCTTGCGCTCAACTTCGTCCTCGTCCTCGCTCAATCAATGTCAGCTATGCGGCCCGCCTCCCGCTGCTGCTCTAGCTCCAGCTACATCATTCTAGTAAAACTTTCGCCTCGCTCGGCTTCGCCTTTGATGCTCAGCCTCACACTGTCCATTCGTACGTCCTGCCGTCCGTCCGTCCGTCTGTCCGCCTGTCTGTGGTCATGCTCCTGCAGCTGCCGTCCGGCAGACCTTGTCCTCGCCTTGTCGCGTCGTTGTTGTAGTTAAATCATTCGGAATTTTATTGAGTAAACTGTTTTGTAATTATTTTCATCTGCTGCTGCTGCTGCCACGTCATGCAAGGCCCCACAGCCACAGCCTCGCCCTCGCCCTCGCCCCCTGCATCCTCTTCCACTTCGTTATTCCTGTCCCAGTCGCCGTGTCTTTTGGCTGCTCCAATTAGCAAAGCATCAACATGTTACGGTCCTTGGTTTGCCACTTGTTATTTTTTTGCTCCTCTTCTCCTTTATTTTTTTGCTTAACTCATTTGCTGTGGCTGAGATTTTTGTTTGCTTGCTGAGCCAGAGAGCGGCTGCGCTGCGGCCAGGCGGCCGTCGCTCGACTGGCTGTAAGTTGTGATTGAGGTTCTCGGATTTGTTCAAATTTTGTGGCATTGCATATCAAAATGTCGGACAAGTCACGAAGCGTCTCGTGTGCTCCAGCAGGAGCACAATTAGATTTTCGTCCCATGCATTTTGTATGTGGCACTTAAGCTGACCATGGATGTGCCACAAGTGAGAGCAGTCATCGGAGATGTGGGAAATTTCAAACTAGGCTGAAATATCGATCAGGTAGAGGGGGAGAGCGAGAGAGAGAGAGGGAGGGTTGGCATCTGTCTAAAGTGAATATGGAGGTGAGTGCGTCTTACTAGTGATAAGAGTCACAGTAGAGATCATTGTGCATAAGCTGAACAGAGCCAAAGACTGGCTTGAGTCTGAAGTGATCAGGATTAAGTGTGACCGGCTAAAGATCTTTGAGAATGGCAGAACGTCGAATGGAGAGCGTACAAGGCTTAGCACATGGGATATGCTCAAACAGAGACCAGACATTGATTTCTGTCTAAAGTGAGCATGAAGGTGATCTATGCTTTAGTAGAGGCTTTAAAAATATGACAAATGATGTACAGTCGTAGGAGATATGAGATATGATATATGGCGTACAAAGTAAACATATAATAAATGTATGATGTATGACATTTAAGATAGGTATGACATATGATGGAAGTATGGCACGTGACATATCTAATATATGTCTCATTCTGTACATCATCTGCATTATCTGTATATATGATATATGATATTTGATGTATGATGTATGATGTATAATGTATGATGTTTGATGTATGATGTATGATGCATGACGTATGATGTATGATGTATGATGTATGATGTATGGCGTATAATGTATGATGTATGATGTATGCTGTATGATATGATATGTATGATGTACGATGAACGATGTATGATATAAAATGAACGATATGTGGTGTATGATGTATGTTATATGATATATGCTATATGCTATATGACAGATGATTTGTGATAGATGATATATGCCATATGATAGATGACAGATCACAGATGATATATGATATATGCTATATGATAAATGATATCTGATTCATCTGTATTCCTCTACATTCATCTATAGATCTTTAATTAGAGCAACATAAATTGCTGCCATACGCAAAGGCGAGGCGCCGCTAGTTAAAGTCTCGCGCCAGCAGCTAAAGCTAATCCTCCACATACATATATATATATATATAGTATATTTGTAATACATACTGATATGAATGTATGGCTCACGACTTGGAACTTAATTAAATTCTTAACGTTTGCCAAATAACAACAAAAAAAGCAGAGGAGGACGAAGAGGCAGAGGCGGAGAGGGCCGAGCAGAGAAGGTAAGCGAAGCTGAGGGCTAACAACAGGCTAGCCAAAATGAAAGCAATAACTTCAAACTTCAACACCAACAGGACTAACACACACGTACACACACACACACACGTCGCACATGTCATTTAAGTTTTATACGCTTTTACCGTCTAATGGGTCAGGTGATTTTCTATTGTCGTCGCCTGCTGCTCTGCGTCTTGCTGCTGGACTCTCTATGCATGTTTAAGCCAAATTACTAAAATATATAAGCACACACACACTCGCACACACACTATCACACATACACATAATGACTGACTCTTTTTCTCTGTCGCCCCTCCCCCCTGCCTCGGCCTCCCTCTCTCCATTCGCTTGCTTTGTTGAAGCTGCTTTTCTTTTCTGTTTTTCTTTTTTTTTTTTATTTATTTGTTTGCATTGCCTGAGTGTGCGTGTGCGTGTGCATGTGCGTGTGTGTGGGTGTGGGTGTGCCTTGGCCATGCGTGTGTGTGTATTTTTTCGTGTTTTAATGAATCTGTGTACGGTCAGCTCGGCCATTCTATTTGTAAATGCTGTTAATTGAGCTAAAGCTAAACGCTATGTCTTCGCCTCGTCTTAGGCCCTGGCTAGCCACGACCCACCTCGACACCTACCCCCTGCGCCGACCCCACCTGGTTGGCCGTATGTGGTGCAAGGCAGCTGATGGGTTGCTTCCAATTAGTGAGTGTTGGCAGCGCATACCCTGTAAAAATAATGGCATGGGGTAGCTTCGACTACACTAGATCAAATGGCAAGGCCTGTACAACATGTGAGCATTCAAATGTTATCGATAACTTTACCAGCTGTGGACATATAATATCGAAAGTTGCATTACTCTTGTGGGGTCAGTCTAGGCCTGGCTGCTATGTCAGAGATCCTAGCCTAAGACTCAGCTATATCTTTGAGTACACAAGTTTGCTGTAATATTGACTTACGCCCGACGCAGTTCGCATCGCGAGCTGTATTGGGTTAGAGGTTATTTGTGCGTAGATTATTCCGTTTGGTCAAAGGGGCAATTGGGGTCACACGCACACACACAGACGCAGACGAGCGCACATAAACAATGCGAATGGGCGCAGTCCAATTGCCACGAAACTAAAATACTGTCTCAATAAATGTAATAATACAAATAATAATAAAAATATTATTATTATTATTATTATTATTATTATTGTTGCTATTATGAGTGTGGCGCCGGCCTCTTGCCTGATTCTCAGTTTATGTATTTTCTCTTCATTTATTGTTTGCGCTCCTTGTTGTTGTTGCGACACTTTCTCCGACTGCTGTCCGGCTGTCAAATATTTCAAGAAATGACAGCTGTTAATGGCATTATACATCTTGCCAAGGGCGTGAGCCAGCTGGATAGAGAGAGAGAGAGAGTGCGGGGTGGGATGGGAGGTTAGAACATATCAGGTGAGTCGCTCGACTGAGACGACTGCTAAGTGCTGGCGAGGCCGCTGGAGGCAACAGCAACTGCAAATCGAGGCGGAAAGGTGGACGAAACATGACAGGCAACACAAGTGGAATTGTTGAGAAGCGCGGAGAAGAGGAGAAGAAGGGAAGGGACGAGAGATGCAGTGGGGATGATGGGAGAGTAAGGGAGAGTAGAGGAGAGGAAGAGAAAGGGAAGGAAATGAATGGATAATGAAGGAAGAGAAGAGAAATGAAGGAGGAGAAGAGAGCAGGGAGAGAGAGTGAAGGCAAGATGACAAGTAAGGTAAGAAGAAGAGAGAGATCAAACGATGCGAAGAAAAAAGAATCAAGATAAGAAGTGGAGACTGAAAAGAAGAGGAGACGGAGAAGAAGATAGCAGAGTAGAGAACATGCGAACAGAGCAGAAGACTCTCTCCTCTAGAGAACAGAGAGAAGAAGGCAGATTCACATATAATAGAGTCACGAAGCTGAGCTACGAAAAGGTGGAAGAGATGAGCAGAGCAAAAGCAATGAAACAAGGTGAGTGGAGAGCAGTAAAAAGTGGAGTGGCAACAGCTAGCCGTTAGCTGTAGCCGAGCTTTCTTTAGATTGATGGCATCGATGGCTTTCGGCTGGCTTGGGCAGCGGCGCCGTTGTTGTTTATGGCCGGGCCTTGCTTGAGTGCTTGGCCCGAAATGGCAGCCATAACAATTTGCGTTTTATGATGGCCGAAGAAAACTGTTGCAGATTTTTGAGGATTGCGGCAGCAGTGGCAGCTGCTGTTAATCTTGCAACATTTGGCCGGAACGAGCTGCGTTATGAGTGCGACTCAATGCGAATTGCCGCTCGGGCGTCCGCTGGAGTAGCCAATCAATCAGTCAGTCAACTAAACTCGTTAAGCAAACAATCAATTACGCCTCTGCGACTGTTTCAACTGGCAATTACTCTATGCGCGATATGCGATATATATTTTTATTTTATTGTTATGGCCAGAGCTAAGAAGCGAACTCATTAAGCAGCCTAATCTAATATAGATTGAGTCTGTAAGTGTCGGCAGCTGGCACTAATCAATCAGCTCCGTCGATTGACTGCCCAGCACCGAGCTGTGGGCGAGGTCAGTTCATCATGCCGAAGAGAGAGAATGGATAAATTGATGTTTTTTTGTGTTCTATGTCAAGTTTTCGATTCAATTCCATAAACAAACTATGATTACAGATGAAGCTGGTAAGAGTTGCTTATGATAATTAAGAGATATGTTATCAATCAATCAGGTATCAATCAGGGCTCACTTTAGGCAGCTCATATAACTCAACAATCAAGCAAGAATCGAGTAAGTTATTAGCTTTTAAGCCTCTCAGTCAATCGATTAGTTACTGTAAGCCAACGAGCTAAACACGTCAATCAATTAGCTCATGTTCAAGTCAATCCCACATAGAACAGCCATACCTCACCTTGGGCTGCAATAATCAAGCCATCAATCAGTCCCGAATCAAGCAAGTTGTTTGTTTTTAAGTTACTCCGCACACTCATCAATCAATCAATCAACGTTAATCAACAAGTTAAGTCAATCACAGCAGCTATCATAATCTGTGCGCAGAGTAATCACTCCAGCCCATGTTGAGGCTAACAAAACAACAAAATTTAAGAACTCAATCCAGCCAAGTCAAAGTAATTAACAAATCAATCAAGTTGCGGCGCACAGCTTTAATTGAATCCAACAAAAGAGAGGGGGAGGGAGATGGGGGAGGGAAAAGCGAATTACACATACTTATAAAGAACGAGCGCTCCATAAATCAATCAAGTATAATCCATCAATTAAAGCCAAGCCACTCGGGCATTGGCCACGTTATTAATGCATTCATAAACCTATCAATGGCTAATGAAACGTGTACAGCGAGTCGAGCCAACGTCTTGACCTTGACGCAGCCAGAATATATATCCAATTATTGATATATCTCGAGTCTCATTAGACATCAGGTTCTGAATGGCTAATGAAATGTGTCTATTGCGCCATCAATGAATTGACCTTGAACTTTTTAGTGATTTACCAACACTGTAAATAACTGGCTGACATGCTGTATATACGTATATTGTATATATCGTGCTTTCGAATCCCAGTGGACATAAACCAATCAATGCCAAATTAGACGAACGTGAAACGTCAGAGTCAGCGCCTTGGCCTTGAGCCTTTCAATCAATTTACCAACACTGTAAAGGGCACACACCCACACCTACACCCACACACACACATAGTTTGGTCCATTGTTGTAGCATCTAAAAATGGCCAACGCCCGGCGGCGACGGCGACAGCGCTCATAAATTAACTGAAAAGCGTGTCGCAGTTGCCACGTCGCAACCCTGTGTGTGGCAACCCTAGCCCTTTTCGGCTGCCCAACTTTATGCGTGGGTCAGCGCTTCACCATTCAAACTGCAATTAGGTATCAAAATTAAAAAACCAACAAAAAAAGCCAAAAAAATAAAAATAAATATAGTAGGGGGCATGCCCGAGCTTAGCCGGCGGCAGGACACAACGAGATTAGGCCGTGCCAGCGACTCGAGTCTCGAGCCATTTGCCCCGAGGCCACGTCTAAAAACTTTCTAAATTTATCTGCTATTTTGATTTTGTATTGTGTATGTAGCCCTAGCTGGGTATCAGTTACGCCCCGAAATTTATGTAATTGCATATAGTATATGGCAACTTGAAGACTTGAACTTTGGGCAAAAGTTTGCTTTTGCCTGAAATTCTGTATTGATGTTCATCTGTTTACGTGACTCTCAGCAGTCAATAATGAGATGAGATGAGCATTGGTTTATCAATCAGAGGCATTGGCTTATAGATATGTAAGGAATAGTTATTAAACGTTTACCAACACTGGCGTATAGAAGAGTTGTCAAAGGGCTCTCAGAACTATTCACGTTGCCTGATCCATATAGATATTTAGTTTTTTCAATATCTTTCGATTATTTGTTCATAACACACACATTTCAGCCGTTTTGCAACACTGAAATTTAAGTTTACAGTAACTCAGCTGTCAAATGCTTAATGAACCTCCAAGTTGAATGATTATAGAGCCATAGAGGCATTGAGCCATAGCTGTTTATATACAATGAGCCAATGCACCCACATTTCAGCTGTTTTGCAACACTGATACTTTAGCTCACAGCAGCACAGCTGTCAACTGCTATTACTGTCACATTACTGTCAATATATATGTCTGTATGAAGACACTTAAATTATATGATATTTTTCTAGATTATTTGCTCCCTTTTGCAACACTTCAACGCTTTACAACACTGACACAATAGCACAAAGTAGCACAAATGTCAAAATGTTTAATGAACCTTCATGTCTGATAGATGTTGAGTGTGAGTCTCTTATATGTTTCTGTTCGTTTCTTCGTCGTCCCAGATTGGGAGCGCAACGTGCATGTGGCTTGCAACACATTCAATTTGTGGCACGGCCGGCACCTTGACCAAAACTCATGACAGCAGCAAACTTTCATCATGTGCTCAACTTCGTGTACAACAAAAAGGAATCTCAAGAATCTAATAACTGATGCGTTGTGTGGCAGTGGCATGGCTTATCTAGTTGCCAGATCATCACAGGTATCATCGCAGCAGGTGCTGCATGGCGTTGCAGCTAATCCGCCCTCAGGTCGCCTCTCGGCCAATTCGATTTGTGCAACAATTTGCAAGTTGCATACAACAGATAACTCAATAGCAATGACAGTGACAGTGACAGTGACAATGACAATGACAATGACCATGGCAATGACCATGACAATGGCGATGGCAATGACAATGGCTTGTCAGGCAGCTGCTGGCTGCAGTTCCCCGCATTTATCGGGGCCAGAGACAAAGACACTCTGCTGTGGCTGCCCCAGCATGCGGCATTATTAATTGAGAGCCGAAAGTTCACACTTGATTGGGCAGATAATGACCTGATGGGATTGGCTTTTATGATACCCTGTAAATGGCATATGAGTGCATAAAGGGAGGGGCAAATTGGACATGTGAAACTACGGTAGGTTGGGGCTCAGTGAGCATAAGATTTGATTACAGGGTATACTATAGTATATCACACGGATGTGATTGAATCTTGCCTAAGATTACTGGCTATTCGTTGGCCTAATATATATATAATGCTCTGATTAAAGGGTATAGCATAGTGATTGATCTTTGAGATCTGAATGCCTATCTATGATTACAGGGTATTTGACTACTTCAGGCGTATGCTAATTTAATTTCTATACCAATTACAGGGTATCTGACAGTGTCTAGCATATGCATACATAGTTAGATTTCCACATTGCCTCATTCAAGCTTTTCTCCTTACAGGGTATTGGGCAGTGTGCTGCTGCTGACGTCGCGCCCTCGACATTGCCTTTAGGGTCCATTAATTAATGCTGGCCATGGTCGTAAAATGCAATAAAGCTTTTGCCCCATAAACAAACGAAACCCGCCAAACGAATAAGCCCCAAATAAATCCAATTTTAAGCGTTCATTAAATGCAGCCGAAAGCAAAAAGCAACAAAAAAAGAATGAGAAAAATTTTAATAAATTTATACATGGATAAAAACAACATATGCAGCAGACAGTGCAGTGATGAAATATTTAATAATCATATTTATATACAGATGGGTGTGCGTGTGTGTGTGTGTGTGTGTGTGTATAAAGTTACTAATTGGATGACAAGAGTTTAATTTGAGCAAAACGAAGAACATGTGTTTTATATCGAAATGGAGTAATTCAATATTCAAACAATTAACAGCTGGCAGCAGCTTTAACATGGAAAGGTTCAGTTACACGCACACACACACATCTGCTTTAATAGTTCATGTTGCATAGAATACTCGCTTGTGATGTGGAGACTAAGGACTTGACTTGACTTAAGTAGAGAGCTGAACTGTGAATATATTCATCTACTCCTATATATACCCATTTTACACAGTTCCACAGCCTGCTTCAGTCAACCAGCTCCAGAGCTGAGTCATATTGAACTACTCTATAAATAGGCCATTGTATATATTCATCTAGATCAAGAGCTCTTGAATTTTCAACAAATTTAACTGCAAACGAGTATTAGACAGTCGGTAACTCCCGCTTGCAGCACTTTAATTGATTGATTTAGAGAGAACTTTACTAGGGAAAGCTTTGTAGAGCAATTAAGCATATACAAAATGATAGTGTTGGCAAAGGGAAATTTAAGAAGACTCTAGCAGTTGGAAAAACTGCGCTCGAGCAGTGTTGGAAAATGTCAACAGAGTAAATTTCTTAAACAAAATGTATAAAAGAGACTCTTTATAAGGTATAACCTAAGCTATGAAAAGTATATATGAGTTAGTGTTGGTAAACGCAAAGAAAATGCATTAACTAGTGTTGAAAAACGTTAACAAAACTATAAAGTTGAACAAACTGAATGTTTTAGTATGCATGAAATCAAGTGAGAAACATGATAAAGTATTCTAACAAAAAACCCATTGACTAGTGTTGAAAAACACGAACCGACTAAACGTTCTATTCACGGAGCCAAATAGACTTGTAACGTTCAACACTTTTTCGACAATCGACCCGAAACTGGAGCATTTCAAATGAATAAATGGAATGAATAGATGTGAATGAGTGTCTGAATGCAGTTGAATGAAAAGTGAGTGCCATGAATATTTGAATGCCAATTGGCAATTGGCTGAGTGCGATTCAAATGGCGAGAACCAAAGATGTCAACAGGCAGACAGCAGCAACAACAACAGCAAAGACTTGTTGCATCTGCCACAAACTGTGGTTACTTGTGGCAACTGGGTTCGAGGGGGCGGCGGCGGTTGCATGTTTGTGGTGGTGTGTTGCAGCGCTGCAACATTGCGGGCTGCTTGTAAAAGCAGATAACGCAGAACTTGAACTCACATTTCATTCATAACACATAGAGAGAGACAGTGAGAGAGAGAGAGAGAGAAATGGCATTGCAGATGGTGCTGCCAGCCAAGTGAACACTCATTCATTTGTTCGCTGTCAGCACACACACTCACTCACTGACTCACACACACACACACTCACCCATACAGGGTAGGTACTTTCATTCATTAAAGTCAGTTGTGACAAACTGAGGCGCACTTCGCTAACTCTTTGGCATTAGTAATGCGCGTCTGTGTGTGTGTGTGTGTGTGTGTGCATAATACCTACACACATGCACACGAATGTAAACAGAGTGAAGTGCGTGAAATGTGTGTCATACGCGTTGCCTACTTTTTGGGGCGCAGCGAGAAATGTGTGAATGCATTTATCTAGCTATGCGAGCATTAGATATCGCTCAAAGATAATAACACTCTGCCCATCTGCCAGCGGCTGGCAAGCGAAATAGTTTGAATTGCTTGCTTATATTATGGATATATATATATAGATGGATATATATATACATATCTCTTAGCCAGCAACGTCTCTCGAGTAGAAGCTTTAAAGTGGCCTCAAGACGACTAAAGTTTAGCTGAATTGAATACGCAACTTGAGCTGTTTATATCTAGTTTCGTGTGCCGGCAGCTGCAACAACTTAGCTAATAATTATGAAATAAGTTTCAGAAAAGTCTTAATTGGAGATGTCTGCAGCTGTAGAGATGGAAAGCTCAGCTAATTGAAGTTAGTTTTGAGCGCTATGACTTGAGCTATAGCCTCATTATGATGATCAACTAAACGTGATAAGCACACCCCTAGATATATCCCTATACCTATATCCCTATATGCCCATATCCTTTTATTATATGTAATATTTATTTATTATAATATTTATTATAGCCCACACTATATACTTTCCGTATGTCACAGATTTGAAATATTCTATAATCCAAATCAGTTTCAGTTATAGACATATATATATGGACACTTAGTAGTCTAACAGGATATCAAAGCAACAGTTGCCCATGGGTATTAAGAATATAAAACTTAAAACTTAGTTTAAAGATCACAGATCTCAGATATATATAGAAATAGATCAGATATATAGTTGTTTGTATACAGACCGCTGCGACTGCGATTGCTGCTGCTGCTGGCGCTGCTGCTGGTCGATTGCTGCGGCTGTTGCTGCTGCTGCAGCGGCAACTGTTGGCGGCGTGCGAAGCGCAGCGGCGCAACGTCGCTGACAGCGTACTCAGCCACCGCGAAGCCGTTGGCTGCTGCTGCAACACGCGGTTGCAACACGCACCGAAACAGAAAACAACAACAACAAAAAAAAAAACGACAACAATGGCCTGTGCGTGGGCCGCCTTAGCGTTTTCCTTTTGGCAGCTTCTCGCCACGCACTCTCTCCCTTCCGGCCTCACTCGCTCTCACTCACTCTGTTATCTCTCTGTGCTACAACAACAAAAAAAAGCATAAAAAAAAGACAACAACACGCGTTAAGTAAATACTGAGGCAGCGGCAGCGCAACAATAAATGTATGCGCTGGGAATGAATCCGGACGGACGGAGGGACGGACGGATGGACCGACGGACCGAAAGGAGTGGGCAGCGGAGCGCTACGCTCTGGGGCAATTTTCATTTGTATTTACAGTTTACGATGCGAACAATACTAAAAGGCCACGTTTATATCAGATGCGAGACTCTCAACTAGCCTCAACTCAGCTGAGCACTCGACGCGACTCGACGCGATTCGACACCGAGAACTCGCGCCACGCGACCCGCCTATCGACTCGCGGACTCGAAATGTTGCTGCTGCTGCTGCTGCGGCTGTTGTTGCTGCTGTTGTTTTGGTCGTTTCTTTCTGGCTTTCGAGGATGTCGGGGGGATTGGGGCTAGTATGCGCGATGTCTACGACGTCCTGCTGTGGAGCACGGCTTTGCTGCGTTGTGGCACGTTGAAGCGTTCAACACCAACTGATGCCAGAATGCGCGCTCGCTGCCATTGCCAGCGCCTCAGCGTAACGTGAACAAATTCTACGCCGTGTGTTGCGCCACAGCAAGTGGGCAGTCCGGTGCCCGCAGACAGCTGTTGAGTCGAGCGGCAACAGCTGCGGCAAGCTTTCGCGGAGCTTTCACAGCTTTCACTGGCTGCAGCCGCAAACGTAAGCAGAGAAAAGCTCAAACCGAAAGCTCTCAAGGATACTCAAGCGAGTTGGCAGCGCCACGAACTTCAAATTTCAAATCATAAACGAATTTTTGAAAGTTTGCTGAGATTGAGGTATATATATGTTGGCTATAATCTGGAAGCTTCCATTGGGCTTAGTGAGAGGCAGTTGGCTGAGTAATGGCAGCATTGCTCATACGCCGCATAAAACAGTTGGTCTATGACTTGTTTTTAGTCTGAATTGGAACTATTACTAACCAAGTGAAACAGCTGTCAGACTGTCTGCTTGCCTTAGCAAAGTCACGTAGTCCATCAGCTCCGGCCTGGGAGCTTCTTCGCTCTGAGACCTAACCTACGTATTATTACCTAATGTATTTGAAGCTAAGTCACTTATCTTATTTTGGTCATCGGGTGGTCGTTCACTAACCTGTTTGCGTGCTGGAATCAAAGAAGGTGCTGGTGGTTTCAACGGTCATGGTGCCAATAGTGCCATCAATGATTTGAGCCGAGGAATCGCGTCTTCCGCGATAGCTGCAAAACTCATTTATAGTTAGTCTAAGAAGCAGAATTGTGAGAATTACGGGGTCGTTGTACGCACCGGCAGACATCGTCGCTCTGGGAGCTCTGGCGGCGAAAGTTGCGACAGCGGATCATCTCCTCCGTGGTCGATTGACGGCGGAAGCCGCGCGCGATGAGTATCTCCTCGGTGGTCGACTGGCGGCGTATCGCCGGCCGCTGGTTCTGTTCGACGGTTGTGGTCTGGGGTCTCGAGCAGGGGCTGGGATCCCGGGACGAGGAGCAGCTGTTGGAGTCCGGCGAGCGTGCGGAGCGCGCAGCGGAGCTGCTCTGTCGCCGCAACGTGTGTCGCCTGGGACTGCCATCGCGCTCGTGCGAGCGATCCGGCGAGAGATGCGTGCGCGAGTCGCGTCGTCCGCCCCGCGAGGCGCTGTCCGGCGAGAGTGAGTCGCGCCGTGAGGTGCGGCGCTCGCAGTCCTCCGGCGGATCCGGACTGAGCGCTGGCTGCGAGCCGCGCCGACTGCCACCGGGCAGGCAACTCTCATCGAAGGCCGTCGCCTGGCGCTGCAAGCGCTGCAGCCGCGGCGCCCGCTCCGGACTGATGCCCGCCTTGGAGTCACGCCTGTTGACGCGTCCGCATTGCGTGGTGGAGTCGCGTCGCCCCTTCGGTGCGGTCGGACTGGTGGCCGGCGGGGTCACCGAGCTGGTTATGATTGTGGGCGGTGGCAGCGCTTGACAGGATGTGTCCACCTGGTGATAAGCGCTGGTTGAGATTAGTGGCACAGAGTCTGAGCCGGCGGAGCTGGTCGACGGACGCTGCTCCTGCCGAAAATTGGGGAATTCCGGTGCGGCCAGCGAGTCGCGCTTCTTGGTCACTTGGTATTTGGGTGGTGGAGGCGGCGTGGTCACGCGTCCGGCAACATTGCTGTCGCGCCGGCTGCTCGACAGATAGCTTTCGCCAGAGCCGCGTCGCGACGCCTATGGATGCGGGGTGCGCGAGAGAGGGCGAGAGCAAGAGAGACATGCATAGGTTAGGTTAGTTGGCTGCGGGCTGGATTGGCTTAAAGGAAGAATCAAACATTTAGCAGGCGGGTGGGTCAAATGTCCTAGGTCAAATGTTCTAGGATTAAAGGCTGGAGCTGGCTGCGATTGGTTCAAGAGAGGAGTCAGACATCTGGCATAAGGCTTAGGCAATGCTTTTCCCAGGTTCTAAGAGTAGGACTCAAGGAACAAGCAGGCGGCATAAAGGTTGCCTTACACACATAGTAGCATAGGGCTCAGTAGGGTGTCCCTCTTAGGATGTTTGATTTGGGTAAGGACACTTTCTGATATCTGATGTATTGGGGCTGCCAAAGTAGATTCTAGCAAGTGAGCTGTGAACTCAGCCAGCTCCCATTGCAGTTCCAGCTGCCCTAGGATAAAACTTACGCTCTTAGTGCACTCGACAACGACGGGCACGATGACATTGCTGGAGTGCTCCTCAACTGTGGTGCTCTCGCGTCGGTTCCAGTGGCGAACGAACTCGGCGGTGTTGGAGTCGCGGCGGGAGCGCATGCTCCGTATGCCGGAGTCGGCGCTCGACTCGCGTCGCTTGCGCGGCGTCACATAGCTGGTGGTGGTGTGGCCGATGTTGGAGCCGGAGCTGCCGCCGCCGGTGCCGGCATCCGTGGTCGAGGTGCGCCAGGGCAGGCTGCGCGCCAGGTCGGCTAGAGTTTCGCGGCGATTCAGCTGGCCTTTGTTGCGGGCCGCTTGCTGCTGTTGTTGCTGGTGTTGCTGCTGCTGGTGCTGTTTGCCGCCGCCGCTCCACTCGCGCAAGATGTCAGTTAGCTGCGCCAGCGAGCTGCGTCTGCGTCGCTGCATACCAGGCGGCGGGGAAGTGCTCGGCGGTGTGGTGATCTGCGCGGCCGAGTCGCGGCGACCGCCAAGACGCTGACGTATCGTCGACTCCTCGAGCTGCATAGAGAGAGAGAGAGCGAGAGAGAGAGAGAGAGAGAGAGAGAGAGCGAGGGGAGCTGTGAGTAAAGCTAACATAGCTGAGGCTTGCAGCAGCTTTACCTGTTCGCGCACCAAGTCGTCCCAGCCATTGCCACCCTGCCACACCAGGCCAACCTGATGCGACATTATGGGCAGGTTGCACACAAAGCATACGGCTGTCATGGTCCTGCAACGACATAATGAAATCATGAAGCTTATACAAGATAGATAGAGAGAGAGAATGAGTGAGTGAGAGAGCGAGAGGCAGGTGCATGCAGCAAGGTGTAAATCAAATTTCAAATGTTGCGGAACAATTTCCTTGCAGCTTGAAGTTGAAAGCTAAGAACCTTAAGGCTCATGGCTCTGATAGTAAAGAGGAAAAGCTCGAAGGCTGAAAAAGTTGAGGTGAGCTTCGATAGCCCTTAAATTGCTTAGCATTATGAGCGAAGAGCTTTGAGTTTCGTTAGCAGCTTTAGCTTTTCGACTCAAATGAGTTTCAGTCAAAGCTTTAGTGCAACGGCTCAAATACAAATATTTATAAAGCAGAGCTTTTATAAATACATATAAAAATATTTAAAAGTTTGGAAATTTGAAGCCTACTTTTAGGCAGAATAAAAAAAGCTGCGATCAAAGTTTATGACTTATGCTTGATATATATTCTAAGTACTAAAAGCTTTTCACCATGTAAAATAGCGTTGCTATATATGCTTACAGCAGCTGCAGCTTTCAGCGAAAGCCTTAAAAGCTTTCACTTGACGTAGTACAACTTGAAAGCTTTCGCTTTCGCTTTCGCTTTCACTTTCGTATGTTCAGTGCAAAGGGAGTAAAGTAAAGGCATGCTGTTGTGGTTGAAGTGCGTTAAAAGCTCATGCAAAGTGTTGTTCAAATGAAAAGGGAAACTTCAAAGCTCTGTGACATGCGCTAAGATTGAGTGTGCTTTGGGTGGGTGGTGAGTTCTGTTGCAGTGTGGTGAAGTTGAAGTTCCATTTTTATAGCAAGTCAAATCAATTTGAAAGTAGAAGCTGTGGCTGTTGCTGATGCGTTTGCGAGCTGTTTGTTTGTTTGTTTGCTGCTGTTGCTGTGTATTGAGTAGAGAGTTTCGTGATTAACTAGAGTAATTGGCTAACTTTTTGCGTATGACGACGCCGCTGCTGGTCTGATCCATGGACCTGTAATTCCGATGTTTTGACATGTCGCATGGCGTTCTGCGTCTGCAGCGCTGCAGATCCCTTAGTTATCCAATTGGAAAAAACCGAGCGAGTTGGCACAGTTTTTGCTTACGCTGTTGCTGTCGCTATTGCTGTAGCTGCTGCTGCTGCTGTTGATGTTGCTGTTGCTGTTGCTGTTGCTGTCGATATTGCTGTTGTTGCTGTAGCTGTTGCTGTCGTCCTGCATTTGCCGCTTGGCTGGCTGCTTCCACTCAATCAGTTTCTTATTGAATTAACAATGCAAAACCGAGCTCAGCTCAAAAATGTAGCCAACCAATTTTTGTTATAGTTATTATTGTTGATTCTTGGCTATTTTTGTTTTTTTATTTTTATTTGTTTACCACTTTAATTGAAAACGAAATCAATCCAAATTTATACATACTCCTTCCACCATCCATTTCAGCCCTATTTGCATTTGAGTGCGCCACGCATTTCGAGTGAAATATACGATTTGCTTAAGCGAATCAAATTGGATTCATCAAAATTCTAACTAAAAGCTTTACGCCGAGGCAAAATAGAAATTTGTCGACCACAAAGAAGCTCGAAGTTAAGCTTATCATAGCTAAGCCTATTATAACCCATTATATATTATTTAAAATATATTTTACACATATATGTTTCAAATTAAATTTATATCTTTAATTAAATAGTAAATTAAAAATATGTTATACATAAATATTTTTTGTAATAAAAAATAAATTTTTAAAAATTCTACCAAAATATTTTTTTTATATTATATCTCGGACAACTTGAAACACAAATGCAAACTTGGGGAAAGAGTATTTGAGCTTCGGCTAGCCGAGCTCTGCGTTAGCTTATATCGAATATTTACTGTATTTGTTGAGGATTGTAATTCTTTAGAACGTCTTTAGTTTTGATTATATTCTGTTGCTTTGATTTTGATTTTGATTTAAAGTGGGGCGGGGATGGGGAACTTTTGCTACACACACAGAGAGACACAGAGATACACTGAAATAAATTGAAGAAAAAGAAAATATTTGTTTGGTTTTAAAACACATTGAGGGGATGTTCGTAAGTACAAAAAAAGTTCTTCAATATATATATACGCATATATATATTTACCAAAATTGAAGTTGCTTGGGAATCAAATGAATTCTACTTCCAAAATATTATTGACAAAATCTATGTAGGATTCAAATACAGTGTGGATCTACATGGAATATTTTCAGATACTTTTATACGGATTCAACTCGGCTACGTATTCGGCATGCAAATTGGCTACATTTTGGGATGTTTTAGAGTTTGTCTAGAGACTTAGTTATGATTATAAAATAAACTAGCTCGTAGTACTAATATATCTTAAATATTGTGTAGATATATCTAAAAACTATTTAAAAAATATATAACGAAAAAACCATTTAGAATAAATAAGAATTAATTAATTATTTAACTAATCTTAAGTGTAAAGCCTTAATAGAACTACAAGCCAATCATAATATTTATCTTAAAAATCGATTTATATCGTTAACAGTAAGAGTTATCGATAAAAAGCCATATATATGTAGGCAGCATGCCTTCAAACCATCATACGCCATCCATGCGGAACAGCTCCAGGGTATACGCACTGAGCGCCTCAACAATAGTCAACAAATTTGATTTATTAAAACTTTCAATTTTGCTAAATTTGGTTTTCCTCAATGGAATTTAACAGACGTCAAATATTTCCATGAATAACATTTGCGAGTCTTTCATGGAGTTTACATTTAGTTGAGAGGCAACATAAACTACTGTATAAAGTTTTCAACTAAATGCAAATTGCACTTCCAAATGTTTGTTTCAATTTGTGTGCGAAAGAGTAGGTAACTTGTGGGTTGGCAGCACTTGCACGCAATAATATTTGGAAAATGGAAGGATGTGCTCCGGAGGAAATGGAAAATACTAAGGAATAACAACACCCAATGCTGAGGGAGTGGCTGCAGCCAGAGCCAAGCAAATGGAGTTGAAATAATAAGCGCCCGAGGCAGACTGCAGAGTGGGCAAATGAGCAAAGAGGCGTGGCTAAGAGAGCATACACAACTTTCTGATAATGCCACCCAAAGTCCGAAAAGTAAACTCAGCTTGAACTCTTTGCTATGTGGAGTGAAGGGAGCAGGGAGAGAGGATGTGGAGAGTAGAGAGTATACAGAAGGTTTACAGAGAGTATTCAGAGAGTTTACAGAGAGTATAAAGAAAGTTTACAGAGAGTTTAAGGAAGGCTTACAGAGAGTCTACAGAGAGTCTACATAGAGTCTACAGACAGTTTACAGAGAGTATACAGAGATTATACAGAGTTTACGGAGAGTTTATAGACAGGGAATACAGACCGTCTACATAGAGTCTACAGAGAGTCTACAGGGACTATACAGAGAGTATACAGAGACTACACAGAGAGTACAGTAAGAGATACAGAGTCCAGAGATCTCATATGGGTTTATGGGTTTTATCGCTATTTAACTAGCAAAGGTCTGATTTATTTCCCCCTTATAACCCATCAAACTTGAAGCACCCGAATGAAGCTCACCCAAAAACTGAAAGTTGTGCACTTTAAAGAAAATACTGCTTAGTCTCGCCGCTGGCTGCTGTGTGGTGCAGCGAGTGGTGCGGGCTCTGCTGGTTGGCCTTGATGCTTACAAAGCCAATCAGAATGAAGCATAAACTTTACTGAAGCGCAAGTTTGTGGCCGCAAACTTAATAACGGGCAGACAGTGATGCTGAAATCTACTCAGAGTATCTGAATGGCCCTGTGTGTGTGGGTGAGCTGATGCTGCCACTGCAGAGCCATGAACACAGCCGGAAGTTGTCAAATGCGTGCGAACTGCTATAGAAGTTGGCAGCTGCTCAGACTCATTCTGTGGCAAGTGTGCTCAAGTTGTTTGTCAAACACCCACACGCAGAGAGAGAGAGAGAGAGAGAGAGAGACAGACAGGCGAAGGCACACAATCTCGTTTCATAGTCACATTTATGATATGGCAGACTGGCCTTTATTCACTCAATAAAATAGTTTTTAAACAAGTCCAAGTGTGCTTTGGGAAAGTATATTATTCAGCAATACCCTGTAATTTCTTATCTGTATACATTCAGTATATGTCAAGTAGAGGCTAGAGCTGACTCCGGCCATCCCATCATCTACATACTCTCAGTGCAGTTCACGCAACCCCTTTTGTAGATTCACAGGGTATTGCAAGCAGCTGCAGCTGCGTGTCTGTTGGCCAGAAACTTGGCACCTTAACTTGGCCAATCCAATTGCCACCTTCGCCTGCTGCACTCACTGCGGAGCGCTTAATCAGTTTGAAGTGGAATACCAGCTGCAGCTGCACATTGAGAGAGAGAGAGAGAGAGAGAGAGAGAGGGACTGAGAGTGCTGCGGGTTATCTCGTTTTGCTGCATATTACTGCATACGCCGCCTTCCAGTCCATTTGATTGACAGCTGTCAATTTGCATTGGCAGCGTGCGGCGCCGCAGCTTGTCGTCCTTGGACTCATATTTCCTCAGCCACGCCCCATGGGCACGATGAACTGATGCAAATATGTGCAAAGGGCGAAAGTAGTTAAGCGCATATTATGTAGCAGCCATGGGCTTAGCTGCCTGATATACCCTGTAAATACTGCATACGAGGTGGCTGCTAGGGCTTAAGGGCTAGCAACTCAAGGGGCGCAACGATAGGCTGACAGCGATCTGTCCTCTCTTCTCAACAACAACAATGTGACAAATTACAATATGTATCCATTATGCATCCCTTAGTATCCCTTAGTATCCCCTAGTCTATATGCTCGCACACTCGTCTTTATCTCCAGCTATACTTCCACTCGTTGATCTATCTACCCATCCAGCTGCCAGAGGCAAAGCTCTGCAAAGAAGTATTCTATATATATCAACTCTCTCATACATATATATCTTCTCCATTCCACATGCAATACATATCGATAGACATCGTAGATAACTATCGATAACCGACAGCTGCTCGCATAAAACTTCAAAAAGTTTCTTACATTGTTTTCCCTTTCAATTTCAATTTTAGTTTGAACTTCGCACCACTTGGCACGAAAGTGCTGCGCAGACTTTTCTTGGCCACTGTTAAATATTTAATTGTATGCACACACACACACACACACACACACACACACATACAAGTTCTGTTTCGCTGGTTTACATTGCGCTATAAATAATCTTAAGCTCTTAACTTGATTGCGCAGCTGCTGCCAGGCGCTTGGCTTAGCTTGGCTTAAGCGCGACATTTGTTTGGACCCGCATTGAGTGCAAAGGGAAATCAATTTGAAAGTAAAGTCTACCAGGAACTGCAGCTGGCATTTGAGCAAGTTTAATAATCGAGAGCAATGCTATCGATAGGCATAGTTAAAGCTGTTGCTGGCTGTGTTAGCTTTGTTAACTATTGAGTATCGATAGCTCTAGTATCGCATCTGAATTAGTGTTGACACTCATCGATATATCGATATATCATCGATATATTTTAATACATAACTGCATTGAGAGCATAGCATACCAAAGCTTATCAATAGACGCTTTAGCTGTTAGTCTTATGCAACACTACTTAAGTTAGGCTAAAAGCAATAACTCTTCTAATATAACCTATCGATGTATCTTATTGCAACTCACATCAAAAGTTACTCCAGCCCTGCCGATGTTATCGATAGTTTCCTGTCGATAGTAGCCAGCGACGTCTCAGCCCCAGTTCCTCTTCAATTTAGAGTTCAAAGCGTAAGCACGTCTCGAAAATGTCTTCTTTCGTGCCATCCCAGCTGACGGAGCGCATTTTGCTGCATCTGGAGGACGAGGGGCAGGTGGACAGCCTGCAGCTGGCCAAGAAATTCGATATGGAGCATCAGAAGATAGTGGGCGCCGTGAAGAGCATTCAGTCGCATGGCGAGCGGCTGCTGGACGTGGAGCCAATCTTACGCACGTTGCTGACCCTCACCGAGGAGGGGCAGGCCGTGACGGAGCGCGGCAGCCACGAGGCGAATGTCTATGAGGCGGTGCCGGAGCAGGGCATCAGGCAGGCGGAGCTGTTCGCAGCTGGTGGCACCAATGCCCAGGTGGGCTTCAGGAAGGCCATGTCGCAGGGCTGGCTGTGGGTGGACAAGAGCGTTCAGCCGCCGCTGGTGCGCCGCAAGGTGAGCTCGATCGTGGATGAGGTGCGCCAGCAGCTGCTGCAGTTGCCGGACCTGTCGGAGGAGCTCTTGATCCACTACAAGAAGCGCAAGCTGCTCCAGGAGCTGGTCATCAAGAGCTTTCTGATCACCAAGGGACCGGAGTTCACCACGACGCTGACCAAGCTGGAGGCGGACCTCACCGTGGACATGCTGGCCAGCGGGCTGTGGCAGCAGCTCAAGTTCAAGCCCTACAACTTCGATGCGATGGGTGCGCCGCCGACACGCGGCCAGCTGCATCCGCTGCTCAAGGTGCGCAGCGAGTTCCGGCAGATCTTCCTCGAGATGGGCTTCTCGGAGATGGCCACCAACAACTACGTGGAGGCGTCCTTCTGGAATTTCGACGCGCTCTTCCAGCCGCAGCAGCATCCGGCGCGCGATGCCCACGACACGTTCTTCGTCAAGCAGCCAGCCAAGTGCGACTCGCTGCCTGAGGACTACGTGCAGCGGGTGAGCACCGTGCACTCGGTGGGCGGCTACGGGTCGCAGGGCTACGGCTACGAGTGGCAGGTGGCCGACGCCCAAAAGAATCTGCTGCGCACCCACACCACGGCCGTGAGTGCCCGCATCTTGTATCAGCTGGCCAACCAGCCGGGCGGCTTCAAGCCGGCCAAGTTCTTCAGCATCGACAAGGTGTTCCGCAACGAGAGCCTGGACGCCACGCACCTGGCCGAGTTCCATCAGGTGGAGGGCGTCATTGCCGACGTCGGCCTCACCCTGGGCGACCTCATCGGCACGCTGCACGAGTTCTTCCGCAAGCTGGGCATCGCCAAGTTGGAGTTCAAGCCGGCCTACAACCCGTACACGGAGCCCAGCATGGAGGTCTACTGCTACCACGAGGGCCTGGCCAAGTGGATCGAGGTGGGCAACTCGGGCATCTTTCGGCCAGAGCTAGTGCGGCCCATGGGCCTGCCGCCCGACGTCAACGTGCTCGGCTATGGCCTGTCGCTCGAGCGGCCCACCATGATCAAGTATGCCATTAACAACATACGCGACCTGGTCGGCCCCAAGGTCGACCTCAAAATGGTCGAGGACGGGCCCATTTGCCGCCTCGACCGTGACTGACTTACATGCTATTCGATTGGCCTACCTATCGCTAACTGACTATAATAAAGAAGCTTTTCAGCCACTATTGACAGTTGCTTGAGTTAACGATGGGGAAGGAGGGCGGGTGGGTTCCATGGCTGGCTCCAATGGCCATCTATTAGAATTTCTTTCAGCAGCTGCCGCTGTCAGTTCTAGGCTCTCCGTCAGACTCTTGTTTGGCTGCTCCAATCAAAAAAATAATTAATAAATTTAACAACTCGTTAGATAATGGAGCTCGTCGCTGCCCGCGCCCTTTGGCTGACTTATCGATTTTATTATTCCGTCTTGGCCAAAGGAGTAATTGCCTCGAGTATGTACACTATGGGCTCCATTGTCTTTCCACTCGGTGCGCACATAAAAGAAAGGCTCAAAAACTCAAACTTTGCTCGCATTTTTGGGGCTCTTCAAAAGAAGCGGAGGAAAATGAAGTGAAACGCGTAAAGGCAACAACAAATTGAAAATGGCACGCGCAAATTACTTAATCCGACTTAGCGAGTATTCTTCGGTGTGTCACAGCAACCCCCGGTTAGGGTGGGGGCGTGGCAGGTGGGACTGCCGCCGCGTAAATGCCTGCACGTAGCTGGCCGCCTTTGATCTAAATTACCAAACATTTTCAGGTATTTCAACTTTGAATGCCAGCAAAAGACAAGGCAAAGCCAGTGGAGAAGCGACGACTGCAGGATGCTCGCTCAAGGCAATGGGCCAGAGAAGTGTGAAGCCCTTGGCTCTAACTGCTCGCTGATGTGCCACGCCTACAGGAGGGGCTGTCAGAGCCCAGACTACAGAGCTATAGCTGTGCATAGCCCAAGCTAATATACTCTCTTGGCACACACTGAACGAGCATCGCAATGAAATAGCAAGTGGAACGCAAGGAAAATGAATGAGCGGCGGCTGACGATGATGAGAGACGCTTTAAAACCAAGTAGGCAGTGGGCAGTGGGCAGTGGGCAGTGGGCAGTGTGCCAAGCGTCCAGGCAGTTAATCAATGAGCGGACGCTGCCAGCCCCCTCTCAGCCAGTGCTGGGCAATTACATCAAAAGGAAGCTTACGAGTCGAAATTAACTAAATAGCAAACGGCAGACCCGAGTTACATTTGTTGCCAGACGAGTGCAAGAATGTTGGAGTTGCCCTGGCAAATGACATTTAGACAGGGAGGAGGACATATAGAGAGAGAGAGCGAGAGAGAGAGCGAGAGAGAGAGAGAGAGCCAGCTCTAACTGCTTGCAATTGACTTTAAATTGCTTTAGTTTGCATTGCAAATAGTTCTTGCTGCTGCCAGTGTTGCGAAGCGCGCGCTGCGCTAATCCTCAACTAAGGTCTGGTCACACTGTTTAGCACAGCTCCAAATTAGTTCAAGTGCTAAAGTTCCGCAATTAATTGCTGTCAACAACAGCTTTGACTCTGACAGCCACTTCGCAATTAATCACTCTCAGATCTCGCATGAGCCACTCGCTTCTGTTCCGGGCTAATATTTTATGAGTTTGTCTTATCTGTTGCGGATTTCATAAGCGTCTTTTGGCCTACATGTGGACTTATTGATTATTTTAAGGATTCTGTGAGTATCTTTCAGGCAATACCTGAGTGGGTAACTCTAATATTCTATATGATATATATACTTTTACGCAAGTACAAGGATATCCAGGGTATCATCGGTCCTCTATATGAAGCTTTCATATCTGCAGTATCTTTGATGTGGAAGATTGTGGAAGTATCCCTTATATGATGAGTGACTCTGTGCTAGGCCCAATTTCGATTCGCTTGTTCTATATTTCCTCGATCTATGCAATGACTTTAGCTCTTTCCGTGCAATCGATTAGAATCGATGACAAAACTTTGATTATTCGAGCACATCTCTCATAGTCAGTTTATCGGACTAGCGACAACTTGCGAGGCATTCTTGAATTACAAAATATATATATATATAATTCTGTCAAGTTAGCGGAGGATGAAGTTCTTTAGCTGCTTTGCCAAGCGATTGTCAAGTTAGTCATGCGGCGTTGCCATATCAGCGCAAAAGTTTCTCATATTGCCTTCGCTCCATCAGCAGCACTTGAACTTTGCATGAACAATTCGCAACTTGAATAAAAACTTGAAAATACTTGAATGGAAAGTTGCAAAAAAAGTGCGAGAAGTAGAGAACTAAACAATGAATTGATGAATCCAATAAATCGATCAAGCGAAACTACTTTCGAAATGGTTTTAAATGAATATTTTGCATGATTTATGAGCAGCTCGCCTCAGAGCCTGCGGCATAAATAAATAATGAGAGTGCGCTAGAGTTTTGATATGCAGAGCAGCGAAGGGCTCTAAGTGAACCCTAGGCCAGGGCCCACGCATCAAAAGCCATTTGGATTTGTGCTGATGCTGATGCTGATGCTGATGATGCTGCAGAGACAGCTGAAGGGGACTCTAGGAGAGCGAGCAGTGAGCTGCTTGAAATGCATAAAGCAGAAGGCAGAAGGCAGAAGGCACCAGGCAGCAGGCAGCAGGGCGAATGAATGGCCATTGGACATGCAGCCCAAGCACTGGCTCACATGATGCTGTGACTGGCTGACTGCCTGGCAGCTGACAGCAAAATAATTTCCGCTGACAATGCGGAACGCAGCCAAACAACCGAAAAGTAAGCGGCAAACGGAAGGAACTGCCGGACATAGGACCCAGGCACAGGCACGGCACGGCGGTTGCCACACATAAGGCGCCCACAAACCAGCTGAGAGAGGGAGAAACTTGAACTAAGTATGTTTGCCTTCATTCTTCCATTGGTGAACATAATTGCTGAGGCTGGGAGGGAGCCCAATTCAGGATTTCTCTCTTCTATCTTCCATCTTCCATCTTCTGTGTTCAATCTTATATCTTGCAGCTTCCCTCTTCCAGAGGAGATAGTTCAGTTGAAGTTTTTGGAGCAAGCTTCATTTTCTAACTCATGCTAAAGATCACTCAAAGCTCAGCACCCTTCGTGGGAAGTTCACAAGTAAAGCATGGACTATGTCTATGCTTTAGCCCCTCTCTTTACGCCTTCCGTTGCCCCTTTCTCTGCCTCCCCCAACTGAAGACAAACATGGGCTAGGCAGTGCCCTAGCACTAACAGCCTAAGCCGCCCCTGGGCGCTGGAGCCAAGAGTCTGTGAACTTGTTTTTGGGCATAGTTGAGCCGAGTCGAGTTTCAGCTTGCAGTTCATTGTAATATTATTGCTCAGCTGCATATTCTGTGCTTTTAGGGCACACGTTCGACTGCCTGATCCGGCCCTGGGCGAGTAGCGTGTGCCGCTCTGCCCCACCGCCAACCCTTGGAGTGTGTGCAAATGTGTAGCATACTTCATGGCGTCATGCAAGCCCCAGCAGCCATTATGCAAATCAAGCGAAAAGGCGATGCCAAAGCATTTAAGCCGTTTTAGCCAGCCAGCCAGCCACCTTTCCTTTTCCGCCAGCAACAACACACAGCCACGCCCCATTTAACGCCTTTGTTGTCGCGTGCTTTTGGGGCCGGAGCTAAAATCTAATTTCCTTTAGCAGTCAGCTTTGCGAGCAACAATAGGTGTGAGTGGGCGAGTGTGTGTGTGTGTGTGTGTGCATGCATAATTCAAGTGCAAAAAATAAAAAGTGAAGTCTTTCGGATTCAGGCACAACTGTTGCCCAGGTGACGGTGTGCCGCCCTCGCCAACAACTCCAAAGGCTTAGGCCACGAGGCGACGGAGAGAAAGGGAGGGAGAGAGACCTGGCTTAAGCCCTGATCTACTGCTCATTAGACGGGCACAGAAAACGGAATCAATGTGCATTAGATGCAACAGTTGCCGCCAACAAGAACTTTCACGCAACTTTCACTTTCGCCAGCTGCTGAGGCCTGCAGTCTGCAGCCGAACAATGGACCGCATCGTTTGCTCGTTTATTTGCTAACAAGTCTAAAATGAAATTAATTATAGTTACGCACAGTTGCCAGCAGCCACAAGGCAGCCAGGCCGACGCTGGAGCCGCAGTTGGGGCAGCCACATTGGGCCCTCTGCTGCATTGTTATTGCCTTTTTTCAGCCCTGTCCCTGTCCCTGTGTGTGTGTGTGGCCCACATCGCTTGGCTGGCAGCTGAAACTGCTGCTTCGGCAAGTCAACTATTTTATTTTACTTTACTTTACTCTGCTGCTGTGTGTGAGCAGGGTATGTGTGTGTGTTTGCCCTGCTGCCTAAGCAAATAGTTTTGATAGGCAGCGGCCTAGGCTGAGCGAGGCGCCTTCTGCCCAAACTAAATACAGATTCGTTTCATTGCGGCATTTGCCTAGCTATTAAAGTGTAGAACTCTTCAGGCTATTTTCTATCTTCTATATTTATCCTGCTACCTTCTGCCTACTATATTATCTCCGATATCTTTCATCTTCCATTTTCTGTCTTCTGTCTCCCTTTTGTCTATATTCTGTCTATCTTCTATCTATAACATCTAACTTTTCTCTTCTCTCCTCTTTCTTCTCTCTTCCATATTCTATCTTCTATCTTCTATCTTCTATCTTCTATCTTCTATCTTCTATCTTCTATCTTCTATCTTCTATCTTCTATCTTCTATCTTCTATCTTCTATCTTCTATCTTCTATCTTCTATCTTCTATCTTCTATCTTCTATCTTCTATCTTCTATCTTCTATCTTCTATCTTCTATCTTCTATCTTCTATCTTCTATCTTCTATCTTCTATCTTCTATCTTCTATCTTCTATCTTCTATCTTCTATCTTCTATCTTCTATCTTCTATCTTCTATCTTCCATCTTCCATCTGCTATAGTTTTAGTCATTACAGGGTATCTCTGAGTCGTTCCTCGACAAACATTTTGCATATTTTTGTTTGTATACGTGGCTGATGACTGCTAAAAATAACTTACGCTCAGCTTAAGCTGACTGGTCTGCTTCCCTTTTGGCTGGACATCTCTCGTTCTCCTTCTCTCTCTCTCTCTCTCTCTCTCTCTCTCTCTGTCTCTGTCTATCTAAGTTGGCCGTAAGCTATATTTGCAATCACGCCCAGGCAGCTGATGCCTGTCTGTGGCCCTGAACTTTTAATTAATGCAAGCAACTCCGCACAGTGCCTGCTTAAAGTATGTGTACCCAACACACAAAAACAAAAAAAATGAGTTTAGCTGCGGCTGGGCTTAACTCCTTTACTTTTTTACTTATTTTTGAAGTCCCGTTTGGTATGCCGCTCCCCCTCTCGCTCTCCCTCTTGACTCTCCCTGCCTCCCACTCCCCGCTGCTTGTTTACATTTTATATCAAAAACTTTTACGAGCTACAAAATACGCTGAGCAGCAGCCTCCGCCTCAGCGCGAGCAAAAAACAAACAAATGTGCCGAGAGTTGCGGAGCGGGCATAAAATAAATAAAAATAAAATTGATAGCATGCTTTTTGGGCTCTGTCCTGTGCTGTCGCCTCACTGTGCTGTGCTTTCATTCAGCTTCCCCTCCTCCACTTCGTCATCTCCTTGCGCCTTTTGTGTGTGTTTTGCCGAGGGGAAGGAGAGCTTTCTCTTTGCCAAAGCAACCAGCTCGACTTTGTTTTGCCGCTCGGGGCCAAGTGGACCTCAAAATGAAAACAACAACAACAAAATGGCGACTCTAATGACAATTATCGGCTACGCAATTATCGCTGCCGAGTGATGATTACACTGCTTAACAAAATTAAAGACCGCTTAATCATTGCGGCTTGGCTTTTAATGCTTTCACGCACATTAGCCACACCCACAGCAACAACAACCTTAAAGAGCTCAACAATTGGGCGTATTTTCCTGTACTCAAACTTCGATTGCAGTTCGAACTTTAAAGTTGCAAGTACTTTGAGCCACTGCTGATGGGTAGTCTTCATATGGGCATATGGTGGAGTATAAGTGTAGTTAACAGAGACCAGGAGACGTTAGATGTAGCATAAGCTATATCTATGAGTTCATAAGGTATATCAAGCTATGCTCGTCTGTTCGTCTTTTCCTTCATAGGTCTGTCCGTCCACCTGACTCTCCATTCGTCTATCTGATTGTCCGTCCGTTCATCTGTATGAACTCTCATGATCTCGTAAGCGAACATAGCTACTCGTCGTGAAATTTCAAATACATATGCCTGTAAACTAAAACACGTTCATCTCTTTTTTGTTATCGATAAATCATATACTCTCCCAAAGATCGATAAATATCTATATTATGTGTTTGCTTTTTCAAGCATAGCTGGAAAACTCTTAAAGCTTAACGTATGCAACACAGGTCTATCATCAAGCTTCTATCGATAACTCATGTAATATTCTAATTATCGATAAATATCGATATCTAGGCTTATTTTCGTGCCTTTGTCCACCTAGCCAAACTCTCCTCTCTCATTATGTAGGCAAATCTCATTTAGTAGAGCTCTGCGCAGTGACCCCACGCAAGTCCAGCCAGAAGTTATTTGAAATTTGATTAGCATAAGGATATCGCTCCACTTTATGGCTAGCTTTTGATTTGAATTGGAATTTGCACACACACACGACATCCAGAAGTGCCTGAGGCAAGCGGACAGGCGGCTCTGGAGAGCATTTGAGTCCAGCGAATGGAAAATATGACGGGCGCTTGGCTTGATTTAGTTGCGTAAGTTGTGACTATAAATAAAATGGGCATAAAATGCGTTGAGGCTTGAAATTGATGTGCCCGAAAAACGATTGCAATGACAGATGTGCGCTATTAACGGTAAAAGGTGAATGTGTGCCGCGCGTGTGTGTGTGTGAGATCATAAATTCCCAGCAGTTGCCAAGCGTTCGACCCGCTGGCAGCAGCCAAAAGGAAGCGGGCAATGCAAAACATTTCAATAATGAAAGAAGAAAAAGACGAGAAAAATCAGAGCAAAGCGGCTGAGCGGGTGTGCGTGTGTGTGTGTGTGCAGTGAGCCATTTTATGTTAACAACTTTCTTGGCCCAAAGCGTTTTTCATCAAGGGGCGCAGTGGGCGGAGTTGATCATCATTTTGTTTATCATTAACAACTCGTCAGGGCCCAGCGACGGCATCATCATGCCAATGCCAATGCCAATGATAATGATGATGCTTATGTTAATGCTTACTTTCAAGTGTGTGTCATATGTCACACACACACACACACACACACACACAGACACTCGCACACTCTCGCACATATGCAGAACGACCGCGAGCAAATCATAAGCATAATAATAATAATAAAAAGCAAAATAAAATAAAAAGTAAAATAAAATAAAATGGGAAAACAAACCGAAAAATAAGCAAAATAAATATAAAATCAGTTTTGTCTGCTTCAACTTCGCTTCTTTTTTCCTTTTTTCTTTTTTTTGTATGTATATTCAAGTCAGCCAACAGATGGCGCTGCTTGGGTAAAAAGTTTATGAACCATAAAAACAGGTGGCAAAACGAGCCACGAGGCACGCGACGTCCTTTTCATGCTTGGCGCCCACGTCATCTCTGCAGCCCCACGACGCCTGGTCCCCATGCTCGGCGTGCCTGCCGCGCTGGCAACTGGGGCGTGGCGGCTGCCTCTCTGTGGAGCATATCATTCATCTCTGCTTAAAATGCCATTAGATTGCATATGCTTAAGTTTTGTTCTCCTTTTTTGCTTTAATGCCTGGCAAAAAGGGGTTTTTCGGCACGCTGAATCCTTGGCTGAGATTTGTTGGGCTTGGGCGGCCACTGAGAGGGTGGAGCGTAAAGTGAAGCATAAATAAATAAACTGAAACATTACGATTGAGCATGGAGCTCATTAACTAGTCAATCATTTCATAATTTGACTGTCGCCAATTGAAGTGAGAGAAAAGTCAAGGCGAGCTGGAGTGACTGGCTAGAAGGCTGATGGCTGCTTTATGATTCGCATGCTGATTGACAGAGATTGAGTGACTGATGCACAGCTGACTGAGTGACTACGATTGATTGATTAGACAACTGAGTAGGCGTGTGCTTGAGTGATTGACTTGCAAGCAGACTAGGTGACTGATTGGTTTGAGAAAATGATTGACTAACTTATTGACTGTCTGATTGAATGACTGACTGATTGACATATTCTTTGACTGACCCATAGGCATATTGATTGAGTATTGATTGATTGATTGACAAAGTGATTGACCAACGGGTTGATTGGCACTTAGTAATAATCTGATCAGCAGACTGATTAATTGGCTAAATGTCTAATTTAATGATTGATTGACTGACCATATGATTGACAAGCTAAATGACTGACTGTTTGACTGTTAGTCTGACTAGATGCTTGATTGAGTAATTGAATTGAATTGACTGATTGACAAAGGGATAGACAATTTCCCTATTCAGTGATTGATAGATTAATAACTGATTGACTGACTGATCTGATGAATGATTGACCGGCAGCTAAGTGTTTCACTGACTGAATTAGTTACTGTACTTTGGACTTAGCATTCAATGACTGACTGACTGACTGATTGACCGACTGACCGACTGATTGCCCAAAACTTTAAGAGCTAAATAAAATTTGTTGGGAAGTTTCTCCAACAAACTAAGCAAAGTTGGCGAAAAACTTTTCTTTTTACCATTCACTCGGCGTCAAATTTAATTTTCGAGCAGACTTTGCGTAAATTTATGTGAAACGTGTCTTACACCTTTCGCTAAGTCCATGCCAGAAAGGGCTTTGAGATCAAAGTCCACAAAAGCGAAACTTAAATGTCCGAAACTGGCATGAAAGACCCACATTATAATAGAATGAAAATACGTGATGATTTCGCTTCGGGAACTTTTTCGCTGCCCCCGAACGAGACTTCAAACACATTTTCAAATATAGCCGCGTTAAAAATAATTTGAGAACTTGGCTCAAAGGCGGGACCAGGTAGATTTCATCAGCCCAGGCAGTTGTTTTGCATGACAGGCATCGTTGGAGACCTGACACACTGCCGGGTATCCTTCCTTTTTCTAATAGCACACATCAGCTGGTGTTGATGTGTCTCAACTAATGCAAAATCGCAGTGCTTCGGGGCTGAGGTATCATTCGATACGTAATTAGTTAAGGAAGCGATATTAATTAGGCTCAATTAGGCGTGCAGTCCCAGGGTATAGGGCGAGTCGAACATGCTTTCATTGCCAGCCTTGTTGATTTTTATTCGGTTGCCTTGTGAAGTTGTGGGCAAAAGTTTTCATGTTTTTCAGACAGAATCAGGCCGCAGGCCGTTGCCAAAGATGATGATGAAAGCTGAGCCGAACTGCGAGTCGAGTGTCGAGAGTTGAGCTCCAAGCTGTTCAGAAAGGGCCGTCTTCGGACGGAGCGGGGCAGCCAGGGTAGTTATGGAGATATGAGATGATGTTGCTGTTGCTGCCAGCAGCCCACGGCATGCATGAAGCAAGAGTAATGTAAACAAGGCAACATGGAGAGAGAAGGGAAGCGGCAAAGTTAGAGAAAGTCTGGGGGTAAAGGTAAGATGAGGGTTGCAAGAGATACACATACTGAGATTTTTGTTGGCCAGTTTTGCGGGCTCATCATTATGCGGCGCAAGCTATT
The DNA here is from genome assembly GCA_035047485.1 of Drosophila peninsularis. NCBI lineage: Eukaryota > Metazoa > Arthropoda > Insecta > Diptera > Drosophilidae > Drosophila > Drosophila peninsularis. Next base: position 3,743,938 of record JAWNPN010000042.1, read on the forward strand.
TCTCCTCTTCTTCTCAGTCTCTGAACTCAATGGAAATGCTGAAACTGGGTATATAGACTACAGGCTAATGTTATGGAGCTCAGATTCTTTTGATTAGGATGAACAAGCGATTCTAATTAGTTCGGATTGCCTGCCTGACTGTCCTTCCGTTCTCATCTTTGGGTGTCCGTCCGTTCGCCCGTAAATGCTGCTCAGCTATCCGTCCGTCCTTCTACCCAAAAGTAAGCTTGCCCATAGCATATCCAGTTCTACTCTGCTTCTAGGTCAGGGTAGCTTCGAGTCAAGCACACCCGCCTACTTGATTCCGAGTTGAAGAGTTGCCAAAGAGTTGAGTGACGCGCTTTCAAGTGAATTTTGATGTGCAGGCACGTCCTTCGACTGAACGGGGCATGCGTCGAGTTTCCACTCAGCAACGGGCACACACATATATACCCAGATATGTCCATATCTGCTTAGAGTTCCGAACTAAATTTTCGTACAATTTGAATAATTCTTTTTTCGACGGATTTCCCATATTTTAGTTGTTTTGAGTTTTGTGTCTGAATTGGAAGGAATGCAGCCATCGATCAAGCATCACAAAAGGCGTAAGCAGGCGCATATCTTATACAGCTTTCGATTGGAGTCGCAAATAGATCCTAGGACCAAGACCATGACCGTGGTCGCTCATGCGCCCGAAACCCAGCTGCAACCCCTCGAGCCGATTGAGTCCCATCAGCAGCGCCTCCATCAGATATTCGTCTGCTCGCCCAATGGGCGACTAAGGAAGAAGATAACCTTCACCGAGAGCGACTATCGCAAGGCTGTGATCGATTACATAAATTCTGAGTCCATCCATGATCTGAACGGTACTGATCTACAGGAGAAGGCGTCAGGACTCTCATTCACTATATCAAATTAAAGATGCACACAATAAATTCCTAGTGTTACATATATTACTTATAATACATATTTTTGGATTACTGATCTGCTATATGTCAATCAAGGGCTGCAGCTTTTGGATGGGTCATCAATCATTGATTGTATAATGGTTCATCAATCATTGGGAGTTACGCCATGGTTGATTGCTTTGTCACTGAATGCAAGCTGTTGCTTGATTCAAGCTTCAATTTGGTTTGCATACATCATGTCGATTGATCAATCATAGAAGACTGCTAGAGCTTTTGCAGCTTCAATCGGATTTGCATTTTGATTGATCCCGTCGAACTGCTATAGCAACAGTTCTTCTAGTTCAATCAAATATGTATAATCTGACTCTGATTGATGTATGCTCAATGATTGATCAATCACATGGAGATGCTCTGCAGAAGTTGCCGTCTTTGCCTACGCTGATGGATGGTCAGCTGCTGTTAGCTGCAGTCTTGGCAGCTTCAATCGATTTGATTGATTGACTGATGAGGACTGATGAGCCCACTGACTGATGCTGATTTAGATTTGATAATAACCATTTCCATTCCAATTAGCTAATTTGATGCACATTCGCCGCTGTCCGAAAAACTCAAACTGATGAGCTATCAAGAGAGTTTTCCGGAACGTAAAAAAGCCATATAAACCGGATCTCCCTTAACCCTGTGCGCTCACACTGCCTGCTCGCTTTTTGTTTATTGAAATCTGTTTGCGGAGCTCGCTCAAAGGCATTTCCTGCGCTGTTGCGGGGTGGGAGTCTGAAATTATCGATAGCGAAAATCGATTGATTGCCTTTGAAATTGCAGGGCATATGGCAATTGCTGTTGTGCTCAGTTTTTCCAACACACCCCGCACACACGAGCGCGTCTCATGGCCGTATGTCCAATGTGTGTTGACCATATCAGTTGAGGGCGTGCCAATGGTGGGCGTGGCTGCATTTGATATGCTTAAAGCAGACCTCAACGACAGACAAGGCGCATGTTACTTTGATGTTTCATGTCATGGCTTTTGCGTTCACTCCCGCCACCCGCCTCCCGCCTCCCGTCCCCTCCCTCACTATCTGTGTGCCCGCCTCACCTGCCCACGCTTCAGTTACTGACAGCTTTTCGTGTGCTTATGCATATTACTTTTCCTCTTTTCCTTTTTTTCCGAACAGCTTTTTCTCTTTGCTTGTTGTTTTTTGTTTCCACTGATCAAACAAAAGGCTGGCGTTTGGGCGCTGGGGCACTGGGGCGCCGGCACGCCCACTTGATGGCTGTCGGGCATAATTTATGCCAGGCGCAACGGAATGGTCGTCCATGGATTTGCCAATGGACGTTGACGGGCCGCTGACAGGAAATCCAAAACGGAAATTTGTTTAAGAAAATTGTCGAGTAATATTTGGCAGAGCCCACAAGACCCCACGCCCCACGCCCTCTGTCTACAGCCAGCCGTGAACGAAATGTAACAGAAATGAAATAAACGAGAAATGAAAAACTTAAACGTCAGCCATCAATTAGCCGAGTGCTGCGAGACTTCGGGGCCAAGCGCAACAGGAGGCCAGGCCAGGCTAGGCCAGCCCAGCGGCATCCCCATGAGGACTTTGGGCAACGGCGACAAGCGCAAAGGAACTTAAAAAGAATTGCTCAACTATTAAGCAGCTCTCGCTCTAGCTCCCTCTCTCTGGCTGTGTAAGCAGCGTAGCAATAGATCCCTAAGCGGCAACCGGATAGCCAGGCAGCAACACTTGCGCAACGGCAACGAGAGAGAAAAAAGAGGTTAAACTTGTTGCAATAACTTTGAGACGGGCCCAAAAGGACAAACACACACACACACACACAGAGACACTTTCATATACTGGCCACACACACACATATGTTTTCATGAACAGCGATAAATGTTATTAACTTGGCCAAGTTTGCTTTGGGCACAAACTTTTGTAATTGAAGAACGCCCGAGCGTCGCCGAAATTAGCCGCACCAATGCCCAATTGGCCTATAGACATATATATATATATATGTATATATATATCTATATAAATATCTATAAAGATATATTATAGCTAAAGATACATATAGATAATGTGTTTATAGCTGCGTATAGATACAGTTGCAGTCCTTTTGTCCTTGGCCTCATTTCTGCTTTCGTTTAAAAGTTAAATTGAGCCTGAAAAGAAGTTGGAATGTGTTTTGGCCTTGACTTAATGCCATTTCATTGTCCTACACGAGCTGTGCCCACAGTTATTCCTGAGAAAATGAAAAGAAAAATACTTTTATAGCTCGTTGAGTGTAGGTGTGAAAGCGGCTGAGCCATGACCTAAGCAGACAACTTTGATGCGATTAGGGAGTGGAAGGAAAACAGCTTACGGCTTAAATTCAGCCGAATGGCCACTCAGCTATATTACTCCTTTGACTTTCGTTGTAATTCCCAAATAGTTTAAGCCTTAGGCAAAGCGCCTAAAGCCTAAGTAAATGATGGAAATTGCCCAGATTGATGAAATATGTGAGTGAGATGCAGCAAAGGGCATTGAATGTGATTTCCAAGGCTGTAAGCCTCGAAGCATTGGCAAGGATAACTGCATAGGCCATAGCAGTTGTCCTTGGCTCGTCCTTTTGGGTCTTTTCTTTACCTTAGAGCTTAGACGTATGCTCTCCTACAGCAACTAGCCATTAAACTTGTTTGAAGTCAGCGATAGCTTTTGACAATTCCTTCAAATCGATAAGAACCGATCAAAATTGAAAAGAAATCGATAAAAAATCTATCAATGCCGTTAAATGTCGAAATCAATCTAAAATGATTCAAAATTTTAATTACTAGATACTAGAACATTCAGCAGTTCCATACAATCGATAGCAAATCGATAAAAATCGATAGCACATAATAATAATCGATAACAAACAATTACAGTACAGCATTTCCCTGGCTAGATACATACAAGTTGGTCTCTCAATGGGCCTACAGCAAACACATATATCACGTACTCAACCACTTTCAATGCTCCAACTCCCAACTGAGCTCATTTCCTAGTCGAGCCTTGCCCACTCCAGCAATCAACTCTCTCTGGGCGTTAGCTGTCAGGCAAGGTTTCTCTACTTCTCAGCGCTTTTCACTCCGTTCAGTTCAGTTTCATAGTAGCCTTTAAGCCGAGCATTAAACATTTTCGAAAAAAAAAACCGAAAACAAAAACGCACAAGGAGAGTTTCGGGAATTTGATCAGAATATTTTCAGCTTTTGCTCTGAAAACATTGACACCAAATAGAAACCAAAATATCTGGAATAATTTCATTATATATATATATATATATATATATATCTGCACTTCTATATATAAATATAGTTTTTTTTAGTTATTTTTTGTTTTTCGAAATTCTTTTGATTGTCCCGGGACAAGTTGTTGTCATCGTGGTTCCAGCTGCGAATCTGAGAACCATTGTATTGCATCGATTAGAATCAGTGAAGTCGCGAATCAATCTAAGAGGAGGAGACTAACGAAAATTGGAATTTAACAATAGAAACTTGAAGCCCCGTCCAGAAGAATGCAGGCCGAACGTAGGAACTGCCGCTGCAGCCGCCGCGGACGCATTTGCATCTGCGTCTCAAGGAACAATGTGGACCCAGCGCTGATCCAGGTGATGAACGAGTCGCACCGCCTGCGCGTCATGGACGAGCTGCGCGTCGAGCTCGAGAAGGATCTGATGGGCGTCGACGCCAAGTGGGTGATCTTCAGCATGGCCATCCAGAGCTATCGCTACGAGCAGGTGCTGGTCCCGTTCCCGCCGGCCTACACCACCGCCACTGGGCTGAACATTGACTCGCTGAGCTTCGTGGCCGGCACCATGGCCGAGCTGGGCACCTTCCAGCGCCGTCTGCTGCAGAACCTGCTGCCGCCCGAGCAGGTCGAGCTGCTGCACTGGCTGCTCATACAGAGCGGGACGCCGCGACTGCGCCAGGTGCTGCGCAACGACCAGCCGGAGCTCTGGCGCCAGCTGGACTACAAGCCGGAGCCGCGCCCACACTTGATATTCCGCGTGGAGCCATACGGCCGCGCCCATGGCCAGCCGGTCGCGCCGCTGGACTTGGCCAACTGCATCTACTACTGCGGCGACATGGACGAGCTCTACTCGCTGATGGCCAACAAGAGCTACGAGCTGAGTCGCTCGGAACTGGAGTTCTACGACGACCTGGAGCTGGCCTGCAACATGGCCGAGTGGTGCCCCGGCTGGGGCCACTCCATCTGCGGCACTCTGCTGCGCTGCATTGCCATCTGCCAGCTGCGCCCCCGCCCGCAGCTGGTGGACGACCAGCCGCAGGTGCTGGAGGTGCGCTACCTGCTCATGTACAGCATGAGCTACACCCAGCAGATGCAGGGCATACGCCGTCGCCAGTGGAAGAAGATCCAGCTGCAGCAGCGCGTCACTCAGCAGATCGAGCAGGAGCGGGCCGCCCATGAGCAGCCGCCGCAGCCGCAGCCGCAGCGACAACAGCAGCAACAACAGCAGCAGCAGGTGAGGACTCGCCACGGAGCTAGGGACAGGCAGCGTGTGGAGGACCTGATTGGGTTCGAAGATATGCAGGGCAACGGACAGCTCGCGCAGACGCCGTCCCAGACCTCGATGTTCAATTGGCTCTTTAGCCGTCGCAGCGCCATTCTGGTGCTTGGCGTCCTGACGCTCGCCTCGCTGACGCTGGCGGTCAGGAATTTGCGACAGTACAATCAATGGCGCACCATCTGGCTGCCAAGAGGCACTAACTGATCAAACTCCCGTTATTATTCATGTTCGCGCTGCCAAGCCGTTCGAAAAAATTTGTTTGTTGTAATTAGCCAAACACGAAAGTGTAAAACCAATTTTAAGAAAACTTTAGGATGACATCAAACGCGATTTGTTTTATTTTGCTGCCTTTACAGGGTATCATTGCGTCAGCTTGCTTCTTTCTTTGGGGCCTGCCACGCGTAGGCATGTTGCTTTGCCCGCTGAAGCGTGAATGAGCATTAAACTGTTTTCCCATGTTCACTCCCCCCCGCCCCCGCCCCGGGGCGCACTCAAATCGTGTGTGTGTGTTTTGACCCAATAACTGAATGCGCTTCATGTGAAATTGATATTAGATGAATGTAGTTTCAGTTGGGCAACAGTTTTACAAGATTGAGACTCGAGTCCTTATTACCTATCAAAGTGTCAAGAGCTTTTGACATCAGCTCAAATGGACTCGACTTTTTAACAAATTGAAGTGAACTGGAGCCAAGGAGCTGAGCAAAGGCTGGTCTCCTAAGTCCCGTTGCCCTGTGCAATTAGCCAAACTTAGTGCCTGGCATACCTCAGGCTCAGCTTCCATCTGGCATAGCACAAGGCCAGCTCTTATGTAACTCAGCTCGCCAAATACATATATATACATATATATAACTACGAACTGACCCGAGTGTGGCTCGTAGCTGGCTTTATTACATTTCCCTTCGGCTGGCCCATTGATGGGTTTATTAGCAACTGTTGCAAAACGATTCTGTGGAATGCGGCTTCTGGCGTTTCACAACTGGCTAAACACAAAAATCGTTCGGCAGACACACAGAGTCTGTCTCTCTCTCTCTCTCTCTCTCTCTCTCTCTCTGTCTTCCTTTCCCACTTGAGTGTTCTGCTGAAATATGCAAAGCGCGCCGCAAAATTTGTTGCTCAAGAAGATATCGAGTAACTGGAAAACTGGCTCGATGGCGTCTTTAATATGCAAAAGCCACTCGTGTATACAAATAATGTGCACGTTAATAAACACACGCATAGATCATGCATGAGCTGGGAGGGAGAGCGGGGCAGAGCAGCAGAGGGCGGCAAGGACTCAGTAAACAACTGAGGCGAAAGTGAAACAAATCTGTTGTTGTTGAACGTCTAACGGTTCGTATGCGCAATATACAGAGAAACTGCTCTGCTGGCTGTCAATTCGTCCGTGTGCGTATGTCAAATGCATCCACAGTCGATTGGCTTTCATTTAATTTCAATTTGAATAGCAGCAACAACCGCAACAAGAAGCTGAAACATGACCAAAGATTTGCGAAATAAAGCGAATACAAAGCAATAAATATTGAATGAATACATTAGCCAGCATGTTAATCGTGATTACTCTGCGGCTGCTCTGACTAGACTCGGGATATCTGTGTGCTGCACCTCGGCGACTACTCGAGTTGGAGCCGTCAAACTGGCTGTGCTAAGTGCGTATATGAAATGTGCACACTATGACTGCATATGCTCCATAATAACTCAGGGAACTCAGCGGTCATGAGAGCTGGAGCCGAGATATTTGGTGTGCTTATGCCATATTATAGGTACACATATATAAAATCACATCTATATCGTAGTCCACTAGTTAGTAGGTCGAAGAGCTTGGCTAACATGTCAATATGTTGTGATATATATATGAGAGATATATATATATTTATATCGTGCCTTGCCGATAACCCTTTTCATGTACATCTCTATCGATAACAATCGATCTTACAACTTGTTGCTTATTTGCATAACTTTTCCTTAAAAATATACAAAATTAAATCAGTAGAGCCTTGAGCTTGAGCCCTGAACATATCATTGAGATCGTATAGCCAGAGCTCAACATACTCAAGAAGCAATTCAAAGTGTATATATCTCTATATCTATATCTATATCTATATCTATATCTATATCTATATCTATATCTATATCTATATCTATATCTATATCTATATCTATATCTATATCTATATCTATATCTATATCTATATCTATATCTATATGCTTAGCAAATGCCTTGACTGCCCGAACGAGCAGCTGTGCTTGGGCCACCGGGTATTAGCTAGTCGTGCACTCCCTTCGCTCTGCCCTCTGCAAATATATATATTTCAGAGCTTAGGCTGGGTGCGTGTGTTAGCCCGCCACGAAGGGAATGCGTTGCGTTCGGGGGCCGTAACTTGCGCTTGGGAAATTTATTTATTTATTTTAGCGCTCTGTAGATTTATGCAAATACTCCCGCTGAAGTCTATTAAATTTGCATATTTATCAATTTGTTTTTGCGTGTGTTCTTTTGCGAGCTGGCTCGTCGGCTGCTGCTAATGTTGTTTGGCTTTGCCGGCATATTTTAATTATTTCACTGCGAGCCGATGGCCTGAACTTGTTTCAGATTCCATTTGCATAGCCCAGCCGTTCGCTGATAAACGGCCGCGCTGAGGAAACTGGAGACTAAATGAAGAAAAATAAATGAATAAATAATAATATAAATAATAATAAGCCAGCAGCTGAGAGATGAAGCTGAAAAATCTTGCCGCAAACATGGCGTATACTTAATGAGCCTGCAATCCAATTAGGGCGCAGGACTACATCAAAGGCAAGCCGTGCCCTCTCCCTCTCTCTCTCTCTCTCTCTAGTCGTTAGGCGATCAAATATTAAATGGACATAGCTTCAATGTGCCACAGAAATTAGCCCCAATCTCTCCCTCGCCCTCTCTTTCTATCTTTAGCACTCTCAACGCCAAGGCAATTATCATTATGATAATTAAAATGTATGAGCTCGTGCTGGTGCGCTCAACTCTAGCCAGCTCTAAGGCGCGTCCATCTTTAGGCATCTATTTCATGTGAGCGAGAGTCCGCCTAATACCTGCCCGAAAGTTGCCGACTGTTGACTTGTTGCTGTGCTGTGGAGCATTAACAGCAACTACTTTGGGCAGTGAGCAGCTTAACTAAGTGGCTCTGGCATAAACCTAATGAATCTCCCACCTCGTCGCCCAGTCGGTGTGACGCAAATCTCGTAAACTGAATGTTGTCCGCAATATATTACTTTATGATTGATGTCGCCCACTGCAGACATCGAGTTAAGTGCTTGCTTATAGGCTAGATGCATATTCTTATTATATTTTCATTAAATTGACGCCGTCCGGCACAAAGAGACTGTTTACAGTCTGTCTACTCGCTACGAAACTACTGGCATGCATTAACTACGTTTTCTACAGATTTTAAAAAGATTAATGTAGGGAATATGTACATTATACAGCTGTCGGTCAGTCTATCAGTCAGTCAATCAAACAGTTAATGAGTTGTCAGTCAGTCTATCAGTCAATCAATCAGCTATATAGTCAGTTAGTCAATGAGTCTGTCTGTCATGCAATCAACCACACAGTCTGTTAGTCAATCAATCATACAGTCAATCAATCATATATACAATCGGTCAATCACTTGATTGCTATATAGTCAGTTAGTCAATGAGTCTGTCTGTCATTCAGTCAACCACACAGTCTGTTAGTCAATCAATCATACAGTCAATCGATTTAATATACAATCTGTCAATCACTCAATCAGCGAGTCAGCCCATCACTCCTGAATCAGTCTCTAAAGTCAGCCAGACTCAATCAATCGATCATCGGGAAACTCAGTCAGTCAATCAATCAATAATCAATCAGTCAGTCCATCAAGCAAGTTAAGCTGCAAGCTAGTCAATCAGTAAGTCAATCAATCAGACGCTTTTTTCACAAGTTCAATCAGTCTATAAGTCAAATATTTATGCAATCAATCAGTCAGTCAGTCAAAGTATATCAATCAATCAATCAAACATATAATCTGTTCATCATCCATTCAGTTCTTCACTCACTCAATCATTCACTCAGTTAAGCTATCTTTTAGTCAGTCAATCACACAGACAGTCTGTCAGTCAAAGTCAATCATTCAGCCAATCAATCAAAGTCTTCGTCAGCTTATCTCTCCAGCTTATCAGTCATTCAATCAGTCACACACTTACTCAGTTAAGCTATCTATCAATCACAGTCAGTCAATCGAATATTCCGTTTATCTGTCAATCATCCATCCGCCTTCTCAGTGATTCATGCTTTCAGTCAGCCACTCACTCAGTTATCAATCAGTCAATCAGTCAATCAAAAGGTATGTTTACTACCATCTACTTCTACTATATACAATATAATACATATATACATTGAAACTTATAGAATAAGATCTCGCTGCGTGCGTCTGTAGCACTTTTCGGCAGCTTTACGTTCTCTTAAATCTAGGATTGTCCTATTATGCGCTCAAGTAATCTCAGCCGAGAATGTGGAGCAGAATCTTAAAGACAAAAGGAAAAATCTGTGTTCAAGCATTTTACAGCGCGGAATTTGAGCTGTTTGAGCACATGCTCGTTACTTAGACCTAAAAGCGGGCATATTTGTGGAGAGTTGAGTATTTGGATAATTTATATTTACAATGTATGTTTAGGCTATATACAGGTGTTCTCTCCTCAGGTGTAAGTTGAGGTGGGGGCGCCGCCGCCCTTGCACTTGGATGCTCTACTGCTAGCTTGGTTCGGGTATTGCTGAGCTGGGCATGCCCGACTTGCCCTGCTCCAACTTGCTTTTCACTTAACTTTTGCTCTTGCTTGCGATAATTTTACGTTTGTTTGATGCTCGTGTGACAATGTGTGTGTGTGTGTGTGTGTGTCTTTGGTGTATGTATATGCATTGGCGTTTACAATGCTTGCAATTTAAGCGCTCGTAAAATAAAAACAAACAACAAAAGAAACGGAATTTTAGTGCCCCACGGTCGAACGGGACCAAGTTCCGCGCCCTTGATTGTTGCCCTCTGCCCTTGCGCACCCTCCGCCCTCACTTCCGTTTTGGCCCATATGCTCGCCCAGCCCCGCCCCAGCCTCCAGCATTTTATCTGTCGCTGCTAGCAACAATTTTCTTTAACGCTTTTCTCGTTGCTGCTCGTTTGGCGCACAAACTGAACTGAAAAGTTGTATTGTTGCAATTTGTTGTGCGCTGTAATTGTTGGCCATGCGCTGCCCTTGCCTGGGCTAACAGTGTTCACTTCACCCACACACACACACACACACACTCGCACACTTGGCATCCATTAAAATGCATTCAGCTGCAGTCGCACAGCTCGCATTGTTTGCAGCCCAGCACATTTGACAGTCTTGCTCTGCTCTTTCACTTTTCCAGCTCTCCCTCTCTCTCTCACGCTCACTTTCCCTCTCTCTTTTTCAGTTTTTTGTTGCGTGCACTTGAATAAAGCTGAAGCCCGCCAACAACGAACGCTTGAATGCCACTTGAAATCGAATCACAGTTTGCTCCTACCCAGGCCACGCCTCTGCCGCCGCCTTCGCCTCAGCCTGCCTCCTCTGGGCAGCTCTTGTCGCCTCTTCATGCCGCTCACTTGGCTGGTCATCAACAACATTTTGAAGCAAAGCACTTCAGTCCGCTCTGCGTCTGCCGAGAATCGACTCTAATGAAAGCTCGCTTAATATTCAAAAGAGAAAATTCAAGATTTTCAGCCAACAGGCAACAGGCAACAGGCAACAGGCGACAACTGCGACAGTTGGCAACAGGCGGCCAAAAATGTGAAACTTTGGCAACTATTTAAGCAATTTGTTGCCAGCTGCAGCTGCTGCTTCAGCCACACCACTTCAGGCCACAGTTAACTAAGGAAAGAGGAAACAAAGGTAAGCATGCGTCGGGAGTGCTCGGCTAGCATATACCCAGGCAGGCTAAGTATATAGACCCACTCACAGACAGATAATCAGCAAATGGCTCAATCTCTCAGCTCTCCTACATAAGTTGTCTATGAAGCCAATATGCCCTTCTTGACCCACTCACATTGAATGCAGCAGAAAAAAGGTTTAAGTCGTTTCACTTGAAATACTTTCTGTCCAAAATTTTGCACTGTTTTCTTCTTATTTTTTTTACAAAATCCTCTGTAGTTTATCAAGTGCTTCCATAACATTCTCAAGTTCAATTTGTGGGATTTTTGTTGTTGAAAGAAATTCGGAAAACTGAAGGATTTTGCAGCTGGAGCTGACCAAATAAGAGTGTTGCTATTATCGCTAGCTATAATGTAGTAGATAATAAAGTTATCGATGACATACAATTGTTGAAATATCTTATGAGACTTGCCATTTGATTATTAGTAAGGAAAAACTTAGTAAATTTGTGGGATATATAAAAATAAATATAGAGAAACTTATCTAGTCTATTGTGAACTCAGTCGTCAGCTTAACTTCCCTAGGCACACAATGGAAATAGCTTCTAGCTTGAGCTGGAGTGTGCTCTCTAAATAAATTGTGAGTACCCTAGCAAACAGTGTTGAAAAACAACCCAAAGGGGACATGAGTCGGTCGAGGTTGACCAGAGAGAGAGAGAGAGAGAGCTTGGCATTGACAGCAAAATCAAATCAGCCAGTTGAATAAAACTTAATATTTGACACAATGGCATTGCTATAGCTTTCATATAAAACTAAAATCAATATAATATCTTAAGCCTATCTATATTTCATTGCAATTGATTTTGCTATGGCTCTTGCTGGGTCAGCCCATTATCAGCTCTCACGCTGCCTGATGCTCAGCCATCATTTAGGTTCGTTTTAGAGCGCATCAAGTTCCGCTTCAACTAGTTTCAGCTCTTAATTTGCGGGCTTAGACAGTTCCGGCGTGTTTAATTCTATTTTTGGCTGTGCCAAAACTATAAATTTCATAAATTTTGTTGTTTTGTTTCTCGTTTTTTCTCACTGCTCATTGTGCGGTTGCCACTCGCTATCTGCAGGAACTTCGGACCGCAGAGAAATTACAATTTTCGCAATATGAGAATTTCCATAGCAAACTTTTGCCTTGCCACAAAAATCTCTCTCTCTCTCTCTCTCTCTCTCTCTGTTTTTCGCTTTTATTTATCTAGCTCCTTTATGTGTAAACTATAAAAAAAAGTGAGAGCGTTATGAGCCACATAAAAATCTGCCCCGTCGCATTGCAAGTAGCTCGTTTATTAATTGCCGCCGTGTCGAGCACATTAAACGCCAGCCCAGGCGCTTCACATCATATCCTGGCTGTCTATGTGTGTGTGTGTGTGTGTGTGTGTGTATGTGTTCGTTTAAGTGTGGCCATAAAATTTGATGCTGCAATAGCAGCAGCAGCAGCCGCATCGAGTTGCCTGTCAGCCCGTTATTAAAAACTGCCATGAAACAAAAAAAAAACAACAACAACAACAACAGTCAGCCAGCGCCTGAGCCAGAGCAAAAAAGCATTAACCTGTCGCTCTTGTTGTTGTTTCCTACTTGGTCTACGTGCCTGGACTTTGCCACTGCCGCGCTTCTCTCTGCTGCTACCTACTACCTTCCCCTCTCTCTCTCTCTCTCTCTCTCTCTCTCTCTCTCTCTCTCTCTGTCTCTATCTCGCTCTCTCTTCAACTCTACATGAAGCTGCAGTAATAAACCAGCCATTACACTGCAGTCGCAGCAAACCAACTGCCTAATGCTCGCCCACAGCTCAAGCTAGCTAGATAAGTTAAGGCATGATCAGACTGATATATCCTACAGATACATGTGACTAGCTATATATATATATAGCGTTACTCAACTTGACTGACTGAGCAGCAAACCAATATGCCCTCCTCCAATTGCGTTGAGCGTGTAGCGCTGGCAACCAGCACTGCCAGCGATAACAATCAGCAATGAGTGAGGCCCAGCGTAATCCGTCTATTGGCTACGCCCCAACACAAGCCCAATTTCTAATCAAAATAATTATCTAACTTTGTATTAAGGGTATTCCTTTAGTGTGTAATAAAAGTAATTGGAGCCGCTTTAAATCAGTTTAAATGCCAAATTTATAAATATTTTGCTGAAAATATGAAGTGTAAAGGGAATGCCCCTAATGTGAATTTAAAATTATATTTGCTGGTGTAAGCAGTGGACATAGTTGGCGTTGCTGGACTCAAGGGAATACCCTTAATGGAATGAAACTTAAATGTATGTGCATTTCGTTAAGGGTATTCCCTTGTAATGAAGCAGCTTAAACGTAGTGGTTTATCAGTCAGCTGATGTGTTTACCAACACTAGACAAACTTATTCTTTGGCCTTAATTGAGAAGAGGAATACGATTTCAATAGTTTCAATATATATCTTAGATGTATTATATATATTACACAAATGTATCCATATGAATACCCAAGCCTACTTGGGTCATTTACCAACACTCAACATATAGTTAAGCTTAGGCTTTGCTTAATTCAGTTACGCTAATCGGAAGGACAAATCATAACATTAATAGCTGGAAAATTGACAGCCTGACGATGCCGGCGGCAGGCAGGCAGGCAGGCAGGAATTTCATATTGTTAAAGCATTTCCTTCCGTTTCGCCCGATTCGGTTTTTATGCGCCATTTCCTGTCGCTCTGCGCCTGTTGTTCTTTATGCCAGCCGCCGTTTCCGTTTGTTGTTACAGCATTAGCATTAAAATAACGCATGCGCCCCCTAGGCCAGCCCCCAGCTCCCCAGCTCCCGAGCCACGCCCCGACTCGCTTCATGTTTGCCTTTTTGCTATTGTATTTCGCATAAACAACAATTGAAGTCGATTCAGTTTACAATAAGAGGAATTATTTATGACTTGGTCAAAGGACTACCTGGGGGAAATGCAGTGGAAACTCTCTAACGAAGCTGACCAAGCAAGTGTGATGCTATTGTCGATGGCCATATGCCAGCAGTTGTGCCAGCTATTGATAATATATGTATTTTGAGAGATTCATTGAGATTTGCCATTTCATTATGAATTGCCTTGAAAGCGTCAGGTTTGTATAAATATTTTTAAAAATTCAGTGACTGTCCACTCTAATTGGCTTTGCTCTATTGCTCTAAGTTGGTCAGCCTACTTAACAGATGTATACTATATATGCTTATATATTTCACATGACTTTAAAATATTCATTAGCATAATGTGTGTCTTGCATTTTGCAACATGTGGCAGGCTAGTCTGGCCACCGGCGACCGCCTGCAGACCTGCTTGCATTAAATATTAATTACGTAATTAATTATGTTTCGGCAAAGTGTGCATTGCGTGCACAGCCAGTCAGAAGCCGGATCCGGTGTCCAATTAGCAACCCATTAGAATACATTGTTCGACTGCAACTGGAAGTGAGTGGGAGACTGGAAGGGGGACGGGTTGCAGGACGGCTACAAGCCGCATCGAAAGTAGCGCATGTTTCATGCTAATCAGAACTGAAGTGCCTTACAATCCTATTGGCAATGCAGTGAGAGCCGTCAATGCCAATCAGACGAAATATAAAACGGCTTTTCGAGAAAATGCAAACAAATAGTTGGCATCGCCGGCAACAATGCCAATTAGAACATTTGTGCGCAAAGGACTCGCAGAAAAGGTCTTTTCGAGTACGAAGTCTTATGAAAATTGTTTGTAGAGAAACATATTTATGGACCATAATGAGCAGGGCACTTAACTACGCTGAGTGAGTTCAAGGAGGGAATTGAATTAGGAAGAATTGCAGCAGGGCCAGCAGCTTATTAGATGCAGCATTGTCTGACTGTAATATCACTTGAATATTATCTCTTATCTTATCTTATCTCTCGGCTACATACAAAAATTATATTAAATATATATATATTTATTTTCAAATATTTACCAAGTATGGAATACCATTCCGAAATTTTGTATTATTATTTTTAAAATATATTTCAAAATTCTCTACATAATTTAGACGTATTTTGTATAGCATCAGTTATCTTTTGTATAAATTTCAATTATTATTTAGTTATATTTAGGCTGCACTTAAATTCTGTCTAAAAACTGTCCCACAATCGTTCTGCCTTTAAGTTTCCAAGCGTTTCTTATAAGAACTCCAGCTGTTCTGATTAGACTGCGCATTCTACAGTCTCTTCTCTGCCGCTGCTTCGGTTCACTTCCCTTCAATGTGTGTACAAATAACCAATTGGATATTGACACAGCTCATATCAAATATAACATAAAAATGTTTTGTAAATTTGCTGAAAATGCTTTCAACTTCTGTTTTTCATTGGGAAAAATTTTAATTGCAAATAAAATTTGTTTGCATTGAACTTTGAGCTCAAAGTGCTGTTGGGCGCCACAGACATGAATTGTCTTTGAGTTGTTACTGCTCGTCCGCAGAGGGAGTGTGGGATATTGGCTTTGGTATATACTAAGCGTGCTACATATAGAGTCTATACCTATGTAAGGGCATGGCAGCCTTCCGTTACAGCTTCATCACAACCCCTCTACACTTGCTATCTACTTAGCGAGCATGGCGCAGTCGAGTATGCTCGCCCCGAACAGCTTCGCCTGCTTTACTTTATTGGCCATTTGATATCTGTTAGATTTTCAATTATATATTTCATTTGTCGTATTCTGTGTCAATAAATGTTGCCTTAAGTGTGCCCTTCGCGGCGCGTCGTCGTCGTCATTGTAATTGCAATGTTTATGATGTTGATGTTGGCTAATTATTTGCGAGCTGAATTGCGGAATTTAATTTCGTTTTGCGACAAGGAATTTCGAGGCATTTAATTATCATTTTACAAGCGCCCGAATGTTGATTTGATATTTAGTTAGTGGACGGCGCGGAATGTAATCGAGCCACTGCCCCGGGCAGGCCGATGAGAGGGGCTCAGCTGGGGCAGCTGCTTGAATACCCTACACAGGGCAGCCGGTACATCAGTTCAGTGGGTACACTATTCTATTTCCAGTCATCTCATTTACACAGTATTCAGTTAGTCTGCTATACCCTCGCTAACTCTCGGGCTGGCCAACCCTTTGCCCGGAAACGTAATAAAAAACTTTTTTTTCCTTGGGACACTTTGAGATATTTGAAAATTGTAATTTTTGTGCCGCTTAACCTTTTGTTACGACATTGACATCCGAATTGGGACACTTTGCAGGCTATTAACTCCAGCCACTTGTTGGCCAACTTTTGTGGGGGGCTCGGCCGAAAAGCGCCCAAGGGCCGCAGCGTAAATGTTGTGGAATAATCTAAATACCTGTTAAAGCTAGGCGAGAAGGTGAGTGCCACGCAATACAATTAGCAAGCACTTTATCTACCCATATCTATTGTGCTATTGTGGGCATGATGTAAAGCTATAAGGCATGGAGTTCTTGAGCTTTGTGTGGGCTTAGCTATGACTAGGTAGAGTGGAGGGCAAGGTCGCCTTGTCCTCTTGTAGCTACAGCTCCAAACTACCACTTGATAGCTATTGTAGGGTAACTGCTAGTCTAGCCATTTCAGCTAGTTGACATATATAATTTTGCGCTCGTTTTTCTAAGTTTCAGTCAATCATCCCTATATGTTTGAGCTAGCGCTCATCTAGGCTGCATAGTTATTTACAGGGTATCTGCTAGTTCAGCTTAGTTTTTTCTTAATATTCACTGTAAGCTTCTCGCCGTTAGTTAAAGTGTGATATTTCCTGATTTCCGCAGCAATAGGCTACATAAGTTAAGTACAGGGTATCTGTTAGTCTGATAATGTAAGCAATTTTACTCCTAAGTTGAGTACTAGCTTGAAGTTCTTGTACTAGCTTAAAGTTTCATGTACATAGTTTATCTGAGTGTCTGATTTTACGACTTCTATAGACTGTGTAGACTATTACAGGGTATCTGTCAGTCTGGCTATGTCAGTTAATTTACTTGGGTTTGCTTAGAACACGTTTCTTGTAGTTAAAGCTGCAATAAATGTTTTACCTGCTTGAACAGTTGCCTGGAGATTATAGGGTATCTGTCAGTCCGGTCACTTCAGCTGAGTAGAGTAGAAGACTCAACGTGTTCTGCATAGATTTAGATTTATGTATGCACTCAAACACACACATACCAACGCTGGTCAATGGATTTGGTTATGCCTCTGCCCTTCCCCTCCACTCTCTCTCTCTCCTCTCTCTCTCTCTCTCTCTCTCTCGCTTCCTCCCCTCCACTCTACCTAATACGCTTACTTAAAACTTTGATGGCGTACTTTGGCGTTTGCTTTAATGCTGCAGAGGGCCGTTATGCTTTAAACTAGGACCTTAGTCCATGCCGCGGGCTGGCTGTCTGTCTGCTCGCCTGCCACGCCCCTCTGCTCGTCCTTCCTCTTTGCCGTTGTCTTCTTCGTCTACTTTTTTGTGGTTTAACATTTTTGACGCTACTTGGAAATTGAACATTTTGCCGCAATGGCGCTTGGCACATTTAACGCCTGTTGCAAACAGCAAGGGAGTGGGAGAGAGGGAGAGGGAGAGTGAGAGAGATGGGCGATGGGCGATGGGAGGTGGCGTTGGCAAAAAGGAGGCCGCGCACTCAGTGCCGACAGCGACGAGCTAATAAAGTTAGAAGCTGTCAGGCGCGACAGCACACAGCGAGCGACAACTGGGCCGCAAAGCAATGCGGTTAAAATGTGGACACACAGCCAGCAGCAGCGGCAACAACAACAACTGAGGCAACAACAACTGAAACCAACAACAACAATTGCCAGAAGAACAGCTGCAACAACAGCAACAGCAACAGCAACCGCAGCCATTGTCAAGAGCACTCAGCCAACAGCAGCAAAAAAAATTATAAGAGTGGGTGAGAGCTAAGCGAAGGCTGTGCTCACAGCTGCCCTGTAAAAGCAAGTATATGAAATAGGTTTGTATAAGACAAGAAATGAAGTATATACTCTTGACTGTAGAAGATCTAGCGCTAAACCATGGAACTTGCACTGTGTAGAAAAGTCTTATACTATCTATATAACAAAAGAGAGTAGCTCTAAACTTGGACTTATAAATTAAATCATATTTTATGCATAATTTAATTGGGTTTTAAGAATACTTAGCTGAGGTATAAGTCGCCTTTATGCTAAATCTAATAGTAGCAAACTCTTATACTACATCTCTACAGGGCAGCAAAAGTAGCTAAGAACTGCGCAAGTTTCCAGATGAAGACATTCAAAAGTGTTTACATCTAATTGTGTATGCTTAACTCCTTCTCACATAGTAAAAAACTCTTATACTGCCGCTATAAACTTTTTGGGAACTCTAAATAATATATGAAAGACCATCGCTAGCCTAGCTAGCCCGAGATTTGAGCCTTTAACTTATACTTTTCACCAAATCAAATGACAAATAAACTCTTATACAATTTCTATAGCTAGCAAAAGTTCTTAAACATCAAGTTTTTTTTTTATAATTTTAATAAAATTGTAAAAAATGTTAAACAAAATATTCTTCAAATATTGGCTTAGACTACTCAAAGCTGGCCAAAAGCTAGTTAACAACGGAAGTTAAACAAACTAAAAAAAAAGAATGTCAAAAATGTTTCATTTGATTTTTGATGAAAAGCATTCCTCAAGGAGCTCGGGCGCTGTGTGTGCCGTGACTGGCGAGTAAACATAACTTGGAGTGAATCAATAAGCAGATGAAATGAGTAGCAGAAGGCGAAGCTGTGGCCTGGCGACCCTCAAAGTTCATAAATAAATAAATTCAGGTGCATGCGAGCGTGGCGAATGAAAGCTTTAAATAAGCAGCCGAGGGGCGCTCGACAGCTGAGCGGGACACACAAGGATAAACAGGACGAAATTCTAACGCTAACGATGCAATTAGTGCCCCACTGCGTGTGTGTGAAGGTGTGTGGAGGTGAGTGCGCGCGTGAGTGTGTGTCGCTTGTTGCCATGTGGACAAAGCAGAGATCGAGGCACCAAGGGGAGAGCACGAAGCCGACACCCAGGCTGCCAGTTGGCAGCTTCAACAATGTCAAACGCAACGCGAATGGCAGCATAGGCCTAGCATGTTGATCGACTAGCAGATACTGCGCACATCTCTTCTGCTAAATGCTGTTCACTTAAGGCAAGTTCTTCAGCTTGAGTATGTACAGACTAGCAGATACAGCTGGCCATATGTGCTCTAAAGCATGACTAATAGATACCCTATAGCTATTAAATGTGCCATATGCCTCTACAGGGTATCGGCTAGTCCATCAACAGCACTCCAATGCCTGACCAACTGTCGCACAGCTGAACTATTTACCTGTACATGTGTACGCGCGCGTGATTCGCTGTCTCTCCCAGCACTATGCAGTGCAAGTGATTAGATGCATACATTTTTTGTTTATTTTCTTTGAGTATTTCCACTTTTTAACTAATTTATAATCAAATGGCAAGCCATAGGAAATATTTTAAAATTAGTTTGTTATCGATAACTCAAACAGCTGCTGAGTTGTAGTTATCGATAATGGTATCACTCTTCTTGGGTACAGAAAATATGCCAAATTGAAATATTTAAGTTGACTCAAGACGACTTACATTAAATTAGCTAAATAATATATGAGTAATATGATACTTGTTATATATATTTTATATAATGGCATAGCTGTAGCACTCAAATAAAATTTAAAATAATTAAATATCTCAATTTGTTTCTATTTTGGAATTATTTACTTTCATATAGCTGTTATTTGGTCAACTATTGTTGCCTATTTACAGCTAGTGGCTCTATTGACATGTGCAGCGCTGTGGCGCAGCTGCTCGCTGACCGTTGTGGGCTATAGGGCGTGGCACAGGCTGAGCCAGAGACTGGTGTGTGGGCACGCAATGTGAACACAAACAAATTAGCTGGATTTGTGGCAATATTGTTGTTGTTGTTGTTGTTGTTAGCTCAGTCGCTGTCCTCAGTCGGCGCTGCCAGCAGAGTAATGAGTAAAAATGTAAATAAAATCCGCATTTAATGCGGCTTAAGTGCCGCTGCCGCCGCCTCTTCAAAACTTAGCCATCAGCTGCCATTCCGTCCGTCCATCCGCCGGCACTGTCCGGTAATTAGTATCGCATAGCCCCATAGTGGGCCAAGTGTTTTGGCCACAGTTAAAAACGTGTTGGAATCCAACCCTTCGACACAGCGCGCCTCCGTCCCTCAGGCAATTAATTATGCATAAAAATATATTTTTATATCTATGCCAAATATGCCACTTCCACTTCCGCATGACAAACCGCTTACTTTGTCATGTCTCTTCTATGAGCTTTTCTTCTCTCTTGCCATATCTTCCACACACACACACATACATATATAAGTATATTTATCTTTTTCGAGGGTTTTTCTAATTACGTTCGGGCCTGGGCTTTTGTGGGCTTTCGCCGAAGTTTTTGAAACGTAGCTTAATTATGTGGCAGGCAGCTTTCGCCTCGCAGTTTTCTAAACTCACCCTCACACGCATACAGACACAATCTCTCCCTCTCTCTCTCTCTCTCTCTCTCTCGCTCTCTCTGCTGTCACTTGTTATGTCGCTTGAGCCGCCCTTTTACGAAATTGTAAAAAACAAATTTCAACAAATTGAAATTTGATAGAAATATTTTAGCTGGTTCCTTGACAGTCGCCAGGGGGTGAGCGATTGGGGCTGTGGCTGGGTCTTGTCTTTTTACTTCTAGAGGGGATGCGGTGAGCAGGGGGCGCGGCTGTTGCTGGGAGCTCGGGCCTGGGCCTAAGCTCAAGCGCAAACACAAT
The DNA here is from genome assembly GCA_035047485.1 of Drosophila peninsularis. Classification (NCBI taxonomy): domain Eukaryota; kingdom Metazoa; phylum Arthropoda; class Insecta; order Diptera; family Drosophilidae; genus Drosophila; species Drosophila peninsularis. The sequence continues at coordinate 3,765,030 of JAWNPN010000042.1, forward strand.
TTTAAATTATACACAAAAATGCCTGCGACAGGTAAGCGCTCTGTAGGTGTATGTGTGTGTGTGTGTGTGTGTGTGTGTGTGTGTGTGTGTGTCTGCAGCATTGAATTCAATTAACTGGGCAGCTGTGTGTGAGTTGCATTTAAATGTCACGCTTGGCTGGCCAGCATTTCACTTTCACCTACATTTTGCTAGCTATTTCAAAAGTATAAGAGTTGCGTATAAGAGTAATGTATAGTAGCATAAGTATAAGTATTTTATTAAAATTTCAGCCATTCTATGCGAGAGTTGATCTAGGTATAAGAAGTATAAGACAAACTCACTCGCATACATTAACAGCTCAGAAGTATAAGACAGCAAGACTAATATAAGTAGCGATTCTTAAGATGCTTTCATAGTATTATCAGATCAAGTTTAATTTGAGAAATGCTGTATGATTTGATTGTATAAGAGTATCGTATAACAGTTGCGTATAAGAGTGTTGTATAAAACTATGAGTAGTTTTCAAGGCCCGCCTCATTCAGACACGCCTTCCCAATTGAAGTCTATTGTATAAGAGATGCATAATACGATGTATAAGTTAGCAATATATAAGAGTTACATATAAGAGTAATTTATAAGAGAGCTGAACCCTATTGTGTAGTCGCCTCTACTTCCAATCAACAGCAATTCCCCAGTCAACTTACCCCCAGAGTCGACTACAACTCTCAGCTCTCAAAGTATAAGAAGTTTCTAGTTCAGCAACAAAAGCCCTTCGTGCACCCGCTCAGCGTCTACTTTGAGTCTATCTAAATTACTCAATCAACTTTCAGTTTAATTCAAAAGTCGAAAGCTGCTTTCAGCTGAGCCTCATCTCGCAGTCCCTTTTGCGATCATTTAAAACTTATTTCTCAGATGTGCCCATTTTCCTCCTTTCATTGGGAGCATGACAAAGGCGCTCTCTAAGCTCAATGACAAACTTGTTTCATGTTCGCTTTTCCGTATTTTCGGATTCAGCTTAAAAGTTTCGTAAGCCACTGCCATGAAATTCATCATTTTGAATGCAGCACTTAAACATGGAATAGTCCGTTTATTTTGTGGTTGAGGCTTTGTGGCCCCTCCGCCTCCCTGCTGCCGCCCCTGTGTCGTGGCTTTTCCCCGGCAGGAAAAAAGCAGCAAATAAAACTTTGCCTCGTATATCCCTCCACATATGTAAGTTTGTGGCATATCCGAAAAAAGATGAATGAAAAAAGAAAAGTTAGCTAACGGACATGTGTGTGTAGGCGGAGTCTGTCCCTTGTCCGGCTGTCCGTCCGTCCGTACGTTCGCTCGCCCGTCCAAGTTTGCCCTGAGCTTTAGCTAGCTGGCACAGAGAAAAAGTGTAAAGTGAAAGCTGCTGGAAAAGTTTTTCAATTTGTTTATGCCGAGCTAAGTGAATTATTGCATTAAAATTATGAGTTTTTAGCTGTAAAGAGGCAGCGCAACTGCTGGATACTCGCTCAGTGGGTGAGAAGGCGAGATGGAGAGAGAGAGAGGCTAAATGGAGAAGAGAAAAAGCTAGAAGAAGAGGCAGGAGAGAGAGTGGAGGGGGAGAGAATGAGACGAAGGTGAGAATGAGTGAGAGTGAGAATGAGAGAAACAGAGTGAGAACTATGAGAGAGAGAGAGAGCCCGAGAATGAAAGAATGCGAGAGTCTGAGAGTGAGACACACAGAGTAGAGAGAAAACGAGAGGGAACAGGGTTGAGAACGGGAGCGAGACAAAATTGAAAATGAGAGAGAATATGAGAATATGAGAATGAGAGACAGAGAGAGAAAGCGATAAATATACAGTGGAAAGGAGAATGAGGGATTGAGAGAGGCAGAGAGAGAGGGAGAGAGAGAGAGAGAGAGAGAGAGAGAGAGAGAGAGAGAGAGAGAGAGAGAGAGAGAGAGTGGAGGGGAGAGAATGAGACGAAGGTGAGAATGAGAGAAACAGAGTGAGAGAGAGACAACGACTGAGAACTATGAGAAGTCTGTGTGCCAGAGAGAGAGAGAGAGAAGAGAGAGAGAGAACGAGAATATCTATATGAAGATGAGGCTCTCACTGAACTTTTGGATACATAAATTTTAGCTGAGCTACTTTCTATACACATCAATTACTTTATGCGTAGATACCTGTTGGAGGGTGTGGCAAATCAATGAAAAAGGTCTCTCTCTCTCTCTCTCTCTCTCTCTCTGTCTCCCTCTCACACACTTCTCACAGCTCAAACCAATGGGACTTGCAGCTGCATCAGACAAAGGAAACTCTCAACTAGATAAACTCTAGCACAACTCAGCGAATATCAAATCTCAAGCTTCCAGCTACGTTTCATCGTCCTAGCGAGCATCGCGCAGTTGGGTAGGCACGAGTCCAAGTTACAAACTTCTTTTTTGGGCAGTTTTTCTTCAGTTTCGATTTGCATTCAACTCGAGTTTTCAACTCAATTTTGGGCAATAAAAATTTCACTAAATTCATTTGCATATTTCAGGACAAAGGACACACACATAACGGTAAATATTGATGGATACAGACATATATATACATATGCCATATATGCCTGCGGCTATAAATAGAAATTCAATCACAATGCAGCTCAATGAGATGAAGTTGCAAAGGCGAGCAAACAAAAAGCATTAAATTAATATTAATGGCGATGTAAATAAATAATTAATTTATTATTTGAAGTCGCCGAAACCGAATCAGTAGCAACAAAAAATGTATTGGCAAAGCGAGGGAGAGGCAGAGTGAGGAGAGGGGGATATTGGCCAGCAAAATTATGAAATGGCATCAAAATGATATTTCATTTATTTTATATGAGCTCGCTGTGCGCCTGTGTGTGTGTGTGTGTGTGTGTGTGTGTGTTAGGGGGAGGGCGGGCTCTAGCGGATGCTGTGTCATCGCCATCGTCATTGGGGCCCCATTCTGACAATGATGGAGGAAGATTGATGCCCCGAAAGGCAACAAAAAAGAAACAAAATAAAATAAATAAAATAAAATAATGGAAAAAACGAACGGAACATATGTAAATGTGGGCGGCAGCAGGGCCCATGGGCGTGGCTGGCAGCTGGGCGGCTGTGAGCCGTTGTAATTTACGCCTGCCCTGCTGCCCGTCCACCAATGCACACAGGTAAACAGGGCCAACAGCAGCCGCCGCAGCCCCAAAGTTCCCCATCGCGCGGCCAATTGTTGGGCAACAGTTGAGCAACGGTTGCTCTAATTAAATGACGACACAATTACAAATCGTAATTATAATTAGACGAGAGAAAGAGAGAGAGAGCGAGAGAGAGAGGGAGAAAAGTTGCGCAACGCCAGCGCCCGCCCCACTTAGCGAGCGAAACTAAAAGAAAAACCTCAGCTGGCAAACTAACTTTAATCGGATCTAAAGTTGCATTTGAACTTTTGATTGAAAAGCGGGCAGAATGAGCGAGGGAGGGGGGGGGGGGGTGTAGATAGCAGAAGGTACGTGATATAAGGTTGGGGTGGAAGAACGGTGAGAGAAGAGGCCCAACGATTTATGTAACGAAAGAAAGACAAATATTTAGAGAGAGTGGGTGAGAGAGAGAGGGAGAGAATAAGGGAGAGAGAGAACACAAGTTAGGGCATAGGAAGAGCGAAAGAGACAAGTCGAGAGAATGATACAGAGCACAATATGGGGAGAGAATGAGAGAGAACAGAGAGACGGAGAGGGAGAGATTGAGAATATGACAGAGAGAGAGAGAGATATTAAGATATGGAGACAGAATCGGAACTATCAAAGATATATATGGCGGAAAGAGGAGAGAGAGAGAGAGAGAGAGAGAGAGAGAAGAGTGAGCTAGAGAAGAAATAGATTTATATGTTTATGCAGGCAGACAGAGATGGAGAGAGAGAGAGAGAGAGAGCGAAACATAACTCGAGCTAAACAGGCAGAGAAAGGCAAAGAGAGTGAGGCAAAGCGAGAGAAGTTGATAGAGCAATCCGTTAGCGATATAGAGAGAATGAGTAACACTTCAGTAATAAGCCCACTTCAATAGGAATCGACCTTAGGCTTAACACAACTTTCGATTTGTTCAGCTGCCTCGGAAAACTAGTCGAAAGTTTGCTTATTGTTCGCGAAATACTTCCACAGACTCAACTCTCTAGCTGCGCCTCTCCCAGTTCCCCTCTCATAAGCCGCAATATTTCCCTATTCAATATAAACTCTCTCCTTTACATGAACCTCTGCCGCAGCAGAGGAGTTGGCAACTATGCAGAGACTCATACAATGATGATTTTGCGCAATTCAAGCGCCAGGGGGCGCTGCTGTTGCTGTTGCTGTTGCTGTTGCTGCACTGTGCTGGCATTTTGGCAAATCGAAATGGGTTTTATGTTGCACTTGTCATTTGCCCAGCGGTGCTAAGGTCTGCCACACACAGAGAGAGAGAGAGAGAGAGAGAGAGAGAGGGACTTACGCTAGCCCACACAATGGCGGCGTAACAAGGAAATGCAATTATGTTTGCCAAATACAAAAGAATCGAGCACCACTTCGGGGCCATTTGATTCGATTTGCTCCATTTTATGGATACGTTCCAAAAATATTAATCACCTCAATGTTAAAATCAATAATTAAAAGGCAGTCAGCACGGAGCACGTGAGTGTGTGCGTGTGTGTGCTCGAGTGTGCCTGTGTGTCCATAGAACACAAGAGTGCTTTTAGCGAGACTGTACCCCGCACTAGCCCTCTAGCGGGAGTATCTGGCGTGCCGCATGGATAGCCTCAGCTGTTTGAATCAAGAGATCTATATGTTATATCCCCTGATAGGTCGGATACAAATAGCTAAGGCCATCTAGGTATATCTAAAGCCTTGATAGCTAAAACTTCATACAAGCCTCTATAACCTCAGACATATTCACCTACAGAGTGTAGGATCTTCCCACAGCATATCTAACTCACTCTTCTAAGAGCTCTGAGTTAGCTCAGAGCTGAGTGCTTGTAAGAGCACATTTCTGCTATGTCCACAGTCGAGCATACCCCATCAACAGCTTTATGCAGTGTATTCACACAGCATATACAATTACTCATGTCAAGCTGTGTCTGTGTGGGCGCGTGTGTGTGTAGCAGCTGACGGCAAAAGGCAAACAATTGTCACACACACACACACACACACCAACACACACTCAGCCACACACAGCTTGTTGTTGTTACCACAATAAAATCGAGCATACGCCCAATGGGTCGCCCCCACTCCAGTTCCGCCTGCCTCCCTCCCCTCGTGCTGCTCGACCGCCCACAGCTTTGGCAGCTTCTGTTTTTGGTTGCGTTCAGGTGCAGAAAAGTTATTAATGATTGTTGGTAGCTTACGCAATTTACGCTGTTATTAAAGCCGCACCCACAACTGACCCAAGCACACACACACACACACACAGCCAGCCCCTGCTCCTGCCCCACACCCCCCACACACACACATGCGTGGACAGAGTACAGACCACTGCGAAAAGGACAACTCGAATTTGTGCTCGTCTGCCCTTTAAAGCTCTTCTGCTGCTTGCAGCCTGCAGTGGCAAAGCACTTTCCGTGCTCTTTCAAGCAGGGGGCGTGGCAGCCTGTGTGGGCGCACCTGCACGTTGTAAGCGAATTAACCAAAAATATGATAAAAGGAAAACAAACCAGAATGTTGGCATTTTGCATTTGCAAATGTGCTCAGCGAAAGCGGTTACTGGGGGCCTGCTCGACTAGCAGTTACCCTAGATGTGGAAAACAATGCAAAGGTCAAGCTTAGTATAACTTAAGTCTGTATGCGGAGCATCTTAGAGTTTGGAGTAGGTAGTTGGGGGAGAGCGAAGCTGCGGAGGCAAAATCGAACAATAGATGTCGCTATACACGTACGAAGAGCTCTATGCAGGCTAGTCTCTGCTCTCTCTCTCTCTCTCTCTCTCTCGCTCTTGCCCTCTCTATCTCACTGTCTTCCTTCTCTATGTTTCTTCTTCCTCTATCTTTTCTCAATACTTTTCTTTCTTCTGTCTGCCCTCTCCCAGCATTCTCTTCTCCCACTATTATATCTCTTATCCTATCTCTCTTACTGCCTCTCTCTCTCTCTCTCTCTCTCAATTGATTCTTTCTTTTAGTCTCTCTCTATCTTGCTCTTTCTACTTCGCTATGTCTTTCAGCACTTAACTGGAATGGCATTCTCTCTCCCTCTCTCTCCCTATTCCATTTTCTGTCTCTCTCTCTCTTTTCTTTCTTCTTCGCTATCTCTTACAGCCCACAACTAAAAGCATTAGCATTCTCTCTCTCTCTTTTCACTCGAACTCTATGCATCTCTCTCTCTCTCTCTCTCTCTCTCTCTCTCATCTCTCTTGCCTGCTTCCCATCTGCCCTACTCCTTCCCTTCAACGAACAAATCTCTTTGATGCCACTTCAAATAGTTCCTTTCGCCCGTCCGCTATATTTCGAACCAGCTTCCCATGGTAACCTCTATTGCCAACGAGCGCCCCGCCCCGCAGTGCTAACAGCGCCCTTAAGCGAATTAGCCAGATACTGGAAAATAATCATAATATTGCCTCAATAGGACACGTACTTAATATTTAACTACAATTTGCCGCATGTTTTCACTTTTAACTGTCTTCCAACGTCAACCAGATCTGACTCCTCTCTCTCTTTCTCTCTCTCTCTCTGTCTGTCTCTGTCTGTGTGTCGGTTGGGTAGACCCATGTTACGGTTAACGTAATATTCACTTTGAACATAATAATTTTACCGTCTGTCTGGCTGTGCGTGTGCTTGGCTTTCGGTTCGTTTCATTTCATTTCACCAGCAACAGCAACAGCAACAGCAACAACAACAACAACAAGTTGCAACATTTTGTGGCAGCTGGAACAACCCTTTAAGTTCCACAGGCATAACGCAATCGCTGAGTCCTTTGGCATTTCCATGTATTGTTTAGCTCTTGAGATCTGCTTGCTACAAATTGAAATCGAAATCCAGATAACTTTCATATCCAAGCGCCGCTGTCAGCTCACCTGCCACGCCCCCTCTCCCCCCGGGCAACAGGGTCAAAGTCAAAGCCCCAATGGCGCCTGTCAATTTGGCTTTCAATGTCTTATTTTTTCTTTCCATTTTTTTGGCATGTATTAAAGATAGTTAGAGAGCGGAAGCGAGGGAGAGGGAGAGCGGTAAATCCCCTCAGGTTGCGAGGGAAGCTAAAAAACTTGGGCAGTCCTCATGGAACTCGGTAACTATAGCAGCTAGCTCAATAAGAATTCGCATGTGAATTAATATTATGGAATTATAATATAATAAGAGCATTACGGATAAACCTGCTGACAACACACATTGTAGCCTCAAGGAACTCAGGATCCAAAGTAGCTGAAGCTGTCAAAATTGGAATGTGAATTAAAAAACATTTAAAAAGTACGATTATTATAGAGACAGCTGTTGGAGACTTGTAAGAATATGCTGACCTCAAGGAACTCAGGACCTATGGCAGCTAGATCTCGGCAAACTTGTGTGTGAATAAGAATATACCTATCAAATAAGAATATTATATATCCAACCAATGATCTCTTACAAGACAAGGCCAACCTCAAGTAACTCAAGACCTGTACCAGCTAGGTCAATGCAAATTGGTATGTGAACTAGAAAACACTTAGTCAGCAGGCATATCACAGCTACACTCTCTGGCAACTTATAAAAACCAGCTAGACTCAAGGAACTCAGCTTGTAAAGCAGTTAGCACACCACAAATTGCTACATAACGTGGAACACACTCAACCAAAGAAAATTTTCATAAATTTCCATGATGCACAAATAGAAATTGACTCGAAAAGTCTGGGCAGTAGAGATATGCCTTATCAGTTAATGAATTTACTTGAGAGAAGTATCAATAAAATAAGAAATACAAACTTCCACTCTCCCTCCCTCGCACTCTCTCTCCCTACATCTCTCCCCCTCTCTCCGTATACTTATACGTTCGGCATATGCCGTCGCCGTCCGCTGCCTCTGCTGTTTAACTTGTTTATGTCACTTGTCGAGTTGCCAAAGCAAACGCAAAAAAGAAGAAAAAAACAAAACCAATTTGAACTTTGACTGCCTGTTGCCAGTTGTCAGCTGCCTATCTCAGTCTCCATCTGCAACGCAGTTGAAGTCGTTGGGCACGTTGATTGTACGCTTTCAGTGCGGTTAGATTAATCAGACGCCTGACAGTCGCCATCAAAGTTCTTACCTAATAAGCAAGCAGTCGGGGCCGTGCTATTTATAGATTCTGTGATTGAAGAGTTTGCCGATTCTCTGAAGCGACAACTGATACTTACGGCCTTTCATCTAATGCAACACTCCTAAGCTACCCAGATATAGCGCCAAAGAGCGTGAGCTATACAAATCTTAAAGCTTGCTTAAAGTCGCATCCCGAAATGGGAGGCAAGGCTAAGACGAAAGAAGATCTAATGGGTGGAATAGAGCTAGTTATACACAAAAGAAGCAATCCATAGCTTTGCAGGCTTTAAGAGAATCTATGTATCAAATTTGACTGCTTTAGCCCCTAAAGCATTCGAGATATGCTCAAAAAACTAAGGTTTGTTATCGGTTTCAATCAGAAGTTATCGAGTACATCAAACAAACTTGAGCTAAATGCGTGCTACAGAAGGCTTTGTAGGTAAAGCCTTCGATAATTCAAGGCAGACGGACATATGTTACATGATTCACGTTCACAGCCAAATCTAACATAAATATTTTAGTATTAACATTTGCTGCTGTGGACATTTTCCTGGAAGTCTAGAAGTTCTGGCAGGTTCCACCAATTTCCACAGAAAGTCTCCCATTGAAGAGCGCATATATATATATAATTCCCTTCCCAAACATAATATGTTAGCTTAGCTAACATCATGTTAAGTGAATGTTAACATATAAGTATAACAAGTAATCGAAGGGCCACGAGCACTCAAGTGTTTGCCATTGGGAGCTGAGTCCGCTGGGGCGAACACTGAATTGAGTTCAATCAACTGGGATGAAAAAGAGGAAGAAGCAGAGGAGGAAAAAGCAAAGTAAACGAATTTGAAGTTAAGTCGCAGTTAATAAATTTTCTAAAAGTGGCCACAAAGATCCCTTCGAGCAGCTAACTAAATCTGTAAACTCATGTCATAATTGAATTTTCATTTTGGGCTCAGCTCGAGGCCGACGTCGACGTCGATGTCGACGTCGAGATTTGATAATTAAAAAATAAAAAATGCAAAATAATGGAAAGAAAACTAATTTTGGCACTCGAGTCGCGGCTGGCAACAACGCCCTGCCTCCAGCCCAGCTCCAGCGCTCAGTTCCAGTTCCAGTTCCGTTCGACAGTTTTAGCTGATGGCTTAGAGCTTAAGCTACGCAATTTCGGGCTGACTTGCGTGTGTGTGTGCGTGAGGGTGTGTGTGCGTGTGTGTGAGGGGTGCGTGTGATTGGGGGCAGCTAAGCAGGGTTGGCTTTGCCTGGCTTGCGGCTGTATAACAACTGCCATTTATTGGAAACTCATTAAAAAGTCATAAAAAAATGCACATGGCCTGAGCAGGGAGTGTAAGGAGGGAGGTGGGTTAGGGCAACGCAACAAAGCAACCCGGCAGTCAGTTGTTAAATTCAGTTCAATTCACATATAAATATATTTCATATTTTCCAGATACCATGGGTGAGAAATATAGAAACGCCTCATCTAGGATGTCCGATGACGACGAATCATCAGACGAGGATGAAGTCGCGGTGCCCGTCGAACACGAAGATCATACTATGATACGCATTGGCGTCATAGCTGATACAGTAAGTTGTACAGCTATGTATTCTCTCTCTCTCTCTCTCATGGTAAACTAGCAGTTGTATCTATAAGAAGTGCTCCTAAGTTTATATGTGAGGGAATACTTAGACGAGGACAGAGTTCCTTCTACTCTTCAACTATAATAACATATATGATCCCATAGTATGGAAAGTCAGATCTGATTATAATAGAAATTTAATTGAATTTATAGAGAATAAAGATCATATCATATGCGCTAGCTATTGTAGATATAGAAAATACTTGGATAGTTTCATTATCTATCATATCATTAAAATTTCATCTGGCATATCAAAGATTTTCTCTTTTGTCCTGGCTGCCCAATCGAACCTTATCACATCGTAATACTAAATGCAAATCATCTATTACAGGATGTCACCATTGGGCTGTTGCTCGCCGGCGTTGGTTATCATCGGGATAACTTTCGGAACTATATGATGGTGGGAAGTGGTTCGTAATTTCTGCCAGACTCTCTCTCTCTCTCTCTCCCTTTCTCTAATTGTGTATTGGCTTCCATCAGGCACTCCGCTCAGCGAATTGGAGAATTTCTTTTACAGTCTGTATAGGCGAGCAAATATCGGACTCATACTGATCGACTATCCGACGGCAAAGCGTATGCATAACATATTGGACAGATGCAAGAAAATGCTGCCCGTCATCGTGATTGTGCCTACGAAAGGCACCATTGTGTCCTATAAAGAGGAGAAGGAGCGACAGCGGCGTCAACGGCACCGAGAGGCGTATTAGTAGTATTCCAATTGGTCCTTAATAAACTCATGTGTCTGGAAAATCAATTTAACTGCGATTGGAACTAGTTCCAATGTGAACAGTGAGTTTCACCTCATTTACGACGATGCAGTAAGTTATGCTCGAGTGCAACAAGAAGTTGTTGAAATTTTGGTTCATTGAACTAGTTCCAATATGAACATTTTCGTATGCCTGTGAAAACTCAGTGCCCGCTGTTTCCTATTGGAACTAGTTGAATATTTATCTGCCAGCAGTCAGTTGAGCTGAGCTACTATAAAAACATATCTTGGTTTTTTGAACTAGTTCCGAACTGAACAGTGAATAATTCTGATGTGTCGTGCTGAACTCACTTGCAGTCTGTTAAGCTCGGCCGTAATAAGTAGTTGAAATGTGGGCTTTTGGAACTAGTTCACGAACTAGTTCATATGTGAACACATTCATCTCTACGTGTGTGATAGAACCCACTTCAGGTAATGTTCTTTTGCAGTGCAATTAACGCACCTAAGCAAATTGCCAGACACTTATACTCCATCTTATACACACTCTTATACGCACACTCCATATATATGTGGCTGGCAACTGGAGTTTTGCAATTGATTTTCGCACAACTGCCTGGAGTGGCCCGACTGACCCGACTGGCCATCTAATTGAATCATAGCGATTAGACGCCTGAATGAGCCCTACCTTGGTGGCTCACCTTTGCGGCTCACCTGTGCAGCTGACAGTGGTCGTGTGCGTAATTTATGCGCATTTGAAATGATGATGGCCAACGATTGTTGCTCACGAGCATGTCTGCAACTAAGTTGTGCCGCAATAAGACTAAATAAATCACAACCCCAGCCAGGCGAACGAGGGCGGCAGCGGCGGCGGCGTGGGCCGGGGGGTGTGGCTGTGGCTGTGGCTGCGGCGGTGGCGGTGGCTGTGACTCTGCCAGTTGCAGGTGCAAACGGAGCACGCACGTAAAACTTGGCAAATTTGTTGGCAATTGCGAGCGAGGCGTGAAACAGGATAAGATCTGGCGTGCGTGTGTGATGGCTGTGTGTGTGTGTGTGTGTGTGTGTGTGTGTGTTTTACGTATGATTGGCAAATGTCTGCAATTAATTTTGTTAGTCGCGTAAAAGTGAATTAGCGTTAAGTCCCCAGAGACAGACGCACACACAGAGAGACGCGCACTCAGACAGCGTGAGAGCTTAGTGACTGGTTGCCCTAATGCCTATTGACACGCCCACGCCCGCCCCGCACCGCCCCCCGTGGCTGGCAGTCATCAGATTGTTGTTGTCCTTTGCCTCAGCTTTGATTTCGTCTTCGTCAAAACATTGCAGAAGCCGCAGAGGCAGAGGCAGAGGCTGACACAGAGGCAGCTCCAGCTGGAGCTGGAGCTGGAGCTAGTTCAACAGGTCGCATGCGTAAATTTAATTACACTTATGGCCAAGTTGTTGAGCTCATTGAGCCAGCGGCGCCGAGTACCGGGAACTGGTTTCAGTTCCAATTTCATTAAAAACGTCAACGAAGTGGATTCACGGCGCATTCGCTTTGATATTTGAAGCAGTTCCGAGAACTGCTATGCGGACGCCTAGCAACGAATGGAACGTGAGCTAGTCACTCGGAACCAGTTGCAAACAACATTCGCCTTACTTTGTGGGAGTTTGACTAACGTATTGAATACTAGAATTGGAACTAGTCGAACTAAAATGAACCAGTTCATGAACTTTTAAGATTTATATATATATATCGGAGATCTATGCAGCTGAAAACATAGGTATATGCTTCAGTTCAGTTATAGTAGGCATGTTACATTGAACCAGTGAACCAGTTGATGAACTAATTCATGAACTTGAATCAATGAATTAGTTTATGGAGTAACCACTCTATGAACCAGTTTATGTATGTTCACAAACGAAGAAGAAGCAGCAGTAAGTCTGCGGCATTGCCTTAAAGTTCTTTGGAACCAGTTCTAATGAACACTCAGAGGGAACTACCTACAACTTTTTGGAATATACTCTTGGATTTATATGTAAAAGACACTGTTATTCAGGCATCCCAATTAAGACTTAAGCAAGAATGCATCTCTGCCTGCAAAGCAGAACTAGTTCAAAAGAATTTACATTGATATCTAGAGTATGTATATAGTATATATATATATAAGTATGTTTGCTCAAAGTAAATCATGAATTCCTTTCGTGCCACTTAATTGCCAGTTCGTTTTCTTTGTCACATAATTACGTTCCAGGGAACTGGTTCAGCTCGCAATGGCATAGCGTAAGCAAATGGAATTTGTTTTCAAATAATGCAGCACAAAAGCGGATGCTGAACATACTTCAATTTGACATTACAAGCTTTTGCTTTTCAGACATACTACGCCCTCTCCCTCTCTCTCTCTCTCTCTCTCTTTAGCTCCCCCCTTTCTGTCTCTCCCTCTCTCTATGACATTCGGAGTTAGATAACAAAGGCCCCATCGCATGATAGAAAATGAGAACAAAGAATTACAGAGCGAGAAAAATATATAAAAGAATATATAATAAGAATAAAAAAACAAACAAATAAAAAACATTTATGTATAAAAGGAAGAAGAGCAAACGAAGGAATATATAATTTGATTTTTGAGGCGCTGTAGTTAGCTTTTATTTAGGTGCAGAAGCTTGGGCAAACGGCACATTAAGCTTGAATGGCATATGCTCTGAATACCCTGGCAAAAGTGTAAGAAAGGGACTTGAGAGCAGCCCAGAAGGCGAGGCTGCTAACCGGAGTGGAGCCCTGAATGAACGCCTTACTAACCGCCAGTCAGGGTATTGCCTAGTCGGGCATGCTCCCTGCTCAATTTTTGCCCAGCTTATTGTTGTTGCTATATGGGATTTGGCGTATTGTTGCCGCAGCTCAATTTCCATGGACAACATGCCAACTACGTCACGGCCTTTGGCTGCACAATGGTTATACACACACACACACACACTCGCACACACACAATGGGTATGAATGGAGCTTAAGTGGCTGGAATTGTTTTTACATTAAAATATCATTAATTTTGATGCGTTGCCTCCAACCCATACAAACAAACACAGTCACACACACACACACACACGCACACACACACACACACACACACACACACGCACACTCTTGTAGCTGGGGAGCTTTAGCTTCGTATGCATAGAAATTATATATGCAAACAACTTTAAGCAACAACAGCAACAATGATATAAACAACAATCAAGTGTTGGCGTTAAGTAGCACACATGCCACGCCCACACCCACAGGCACACACCAATATCCCTATCCCCAAGCCCTCGCACACATAACTTAAAACTCATGAGCTGTAATTCAACACTCGAACAATTCGCAGGCTCCGAAATTTTCAATTGTGTGAGACATTTCAGCGTTTTCCCAAACAGCTCAACTCAGAGCGCAATTCGATCCGCGCACCGCCCACCCACCCACACGCACCGCCCCCCCCGAAAAGTATGCAACAGTCAAATATGTTTGCAATTGAAGAAGAAATACTTGAGAGTGAAGCGAAAGGTTATAGCCCCGCGGGGCGGGGCTCAGGGTGCAAGAAGCTGAAGAATTTTTATCAAGCATCATGGATAGATACATACATGATTTATATACTTCAAGAAATATATATATAAACCCATATATATATATCTATGCAGCTTTTAAATTTTGCATAGCATCTCCTTTCTCTTTTTTTTTATATAGACTTTCACCACGTTTTGCAACACTTCTTTTATTTAATAAAAAATATTTTCAAATATTTGTAGGTGTTGAAATATTTATGTACACACCGCTGAATGTCCAACTCTTTTGGTCATAATTCGCTAGTTCTGTTCATTTGAATCATGACGGAACGTTTAACCTATTCCCTTTTGTGCTTAAGTTCGGCTGCCTGCGTTTGCAGTATACATATTTTTAGTCTCGAATAAACTCTAACTCGAATAGGTTATGGGCCCAGGACTGCGGAAATTGGGCATGTTAGTCGGAAAGACTGGTCGAGATTCGGTTTTGTTAATTAATATCGGATATTAATTAATTTGTGCAAAATGAGTTCGCAATTCGCAATTGACAAACTCGGTGATGAAAACTATGGTGTGTGGTCAGTACAGATGAGAAGTCTCTTAATCCATTCTGAATTGTGGGCGGTGACTTCTAAACGTTTAATAAAAAACGAAAATGATACACCTGAACAATTAGCGTTGGTAGACAGTAAAGACGAGAAAGCTCTCGCAAGTATATTGTTGTGCCTAAAACCATCGCAAATTAACTATGTTAAGCACTGTAAGACAGCAAATGAAGCTTGGAAAAAATTAGCTGAAATTCATATACCCTCGGGTCCGACGCGAAAAATACAGCTATTCAAGCAATTGCTATATTTGAAAATGTCAAGTTCGGAAAGCATTCGTGAACATTTAAATAATTTCTCTGATCTCGTAGAAAAATTATGTGAAATCCAGGAACACGTTCCCGATGAAATGCTCGCAATAATTTTGCTTGCAAGTTTAAGTGACGAATTCGAAAATTTCGTTGTCGCCATAGAGTCGCGAGATTCGCTGCCGTCGCTTAGCGCCCTAAAAATCAAATTACTTGAAGAAGGAGAGAGGCGCAAAATTGGCGAGGTAGCGGAAAAATTTGAGCAGAAAATGTTCGTGTCGCGGCAAGAAAACGGTAAAAAGGACAAACCGAAAAGAGACGGAAAAAACTTAGAGTGTTGGTCGTGTGGCCGTCGCGGGCATATAGCGGCAAAGTGCAGATCGAAAGAGAAAACGAAACCGCGTGAAGAGAGTAATAAAAGGGCTTTTTCGGTGTTTGCTGCTTCTGGAACTAAAAACGAATTGGCGAGAGACGCATGGTGTGTAGATAGCGGAGCTACAGCTCATTTGTGTGCGAACAAATCAATGTTCACATGTATCCGTGAGCACAAAGAAAAAATAAAATTAGCGGGCGAAGATTACATAGAAGCCGAAGGTTTAGGAACAGTGGTGTTAAACGGACAAAAAGGTACGTTCGAATTAGTCGACGTATTATATGTAAAAGGCTTACAATGCAATTTTATATCAGTATCAAAAGCAACGGAAAATGGTTTTAAAGTAAATTTTGTTAAAAACAAAGCGTATGTTAAAGACAGTAATAACGAAATATTAATGGTTGCAGATAAAGAATTTGATTTGTTTTTGTTTAAAAATAAAATAAAAAGAGCATTCGTCGCAAATACAAATTTAAATAAGCTGATTAAATGGCACGATCGGTTCGGGCATTTAAATTTTGACAGCTTGAATAAAATGATAAAACAAGACATGGTTTATGGTCTTCGAGCTAGTGCGTGCAACATTAATGACTTTGTATGTGAGACGTGTGCGAAATGTAAGATTTGCGTCAAGAAATTCCCGAAAACGTCGGAAAATCGCTCCAAAGATGTGCTGGGCTTAATCCACACTGACATTTGTGGCCCTATGCCAACACAATCCCAAGGTGGAGCACGGTATTTCGCCACGTTTATTGATGATAAATCGCGCTATGTATCGGTATACATGTTGAAAACGAGAGACGAAATTCTTGAAAAATTTAAAGACTTTAAAACGTTGGTAGAAAATCAATCCGGAAAAAAGATTAAAGCTGTCAGAAGCGACAATGGGCGTGAGTACCTTAGCGGCGCGTTTGAAAATTACTTGTCGAGCCACGGTATAAAAAGGCAACTTACGGTTCCCCACACTCCGCAGCAAAATGGTGTGGCGGAACGCGCCAACAGAACCTTAGTGGAGATGGCGCGCAGTATGCTGGTTCACGCTGGAGTAAGTGAAAGCTTATGGGGTGAGGCCATAATGACAGCGGCATACCTACGCAATAGAGCTGAAACTGCAAGTTTGTCCGGAAAAACACCGTATGAGGAATGGTATGGGAAAAAACCAAGCGTTTCCCACCTAAAAATATTTGGCATGAGAGCGATTGTCCTAGATAAAACACACAAGAAAAAGTTTGCGCAAAAGGGATTGCAACACATTTTTGTCGGCTATTCCGAAACTGCAAAAGCTTATCGCTTGTACAATCCTGCTAAAAGATGTATTACAGTTTCTAGAGATGTTGTGTTTTTGGAGCATAAGTTTGTATTGGATTCGGAACACGAGAAAATATCAAGTGAGTCCATTTCGTTGGTGTTTGAATCAGGTGAAAACAAGCACATTGACGATCATAAGGATACTGTTGATAACATCCAAGGCCCAACAGTCCATGGAGCCAGCGAATCTAATGATGAAGAGAATGCTGAACAGGAGGAAACCACAGCCAGAAGAGGGCCAGGCAGGCCAAGGATTGTTCACAATGGGCGTCCAGGTCGCCCACGAAAAGAGTACAATATGCTAAATGTACTAGATGTTAAAGACATAAATGTGCCTACCAGCGTAAAAGAGGCACTCAACTCGCAGCAATCGGAGAACTGGAATACAGCAATGCAGAAAGAGTATGATCATCTGAAGAACATCAAAACTTGGACCCTGGTCGACCTTCCAGCAGGTGAAAAAGTAATCGGATGTAAATGGGTTTTTACAACCAAGCGTGATCAGTATGGCATCGTGCAGCGCTTTAAGGCACGATTGGTCGCAAAAGGGTGCGGGCAGCAGTATGGTGTAAACTACGAGGAAACTTTTTCTCCAGTGGCACGTTATTCGTCAATCAGGCTAGTGATTGCGTTGGCTGTCGAGCACGAGATGCACTTGCACCAAATGGACGTCTCAGCAGCGTATCTTAACAGCGAGCTACACGACGACGTATATATGCGACAGCCGGAGGGCTTCATTGATGCAGATCATCCCAAACGTGTGCTGAAACTAAACAAATCGTTGTACGGTCTAAAGCAGAGTGGCCGTGAATGGAACCAAAAACTGGAGAGTACTTTGCTGGAGATTGGTTTCGTCCCATGTGCGAGCGAGCCGTGCATATACACCAATACAATTAAAGGGTATCTAAATATAATTGTTGTATATGTTGACGATTTTATACTTGCATGTACCAGAGAAGAAGACATGGTCCACATAAAGCAACTTATATCAAATAAATTTGACGTAGTTGATGGCGGCAAGCTGCAGCATTTCCTAGGCATGGAAATCGAGAGAGATGGCAAAACGGGTGGCGTATCCATTGGCCATAATCAATACATCAAGGGTCTCTTAAAGGAGTACGGCATGCAAGACTGTAAGGCAATAACAACACCGTTAGAAGTTGGCTTCCAGACAAAATGCGACGATGTTGGCTGTGAGCAGGTGGACAAGACACGCTACCAATCTCTCATCGGGTCCTTATTATATTTGGCGCTGACGACACGACCAGATATAATACATTCTGTGGCTAAGCTGGCGCAGAGAAATGCAGATCCGCACAAGGAGCATGAGGTTGCTGCAAAGCGGGTGTTGAGATACTTAAAGGGTACCTCAGAGATGCGATTGTGCTACAACAAAACAGGTGTGCCTATCCATTGTTTTGTTGATGCCGACTGGGCTGGCGATAGCAGTGATCGGAAGTCTTTCACGGGTTGGTCATTCTTCATGGCTGGAGCAGCAGTCTCATGGGAATCAAAGAAGCAAAGCCTTGTCGCCCTCAGCAGCACGGAGGCAGAATACGTAGCACTTTCTACAGCCACCAAAGAAGCTGTATACCTAAGAAAGCTGATCCACGAGATGGGATTCGAGCCGATGTTAAAATTAATTATATATAGCGATAACCAAAGCGCACAGTGCCTTGCTAAAGATCCTAAATTTCATTCACGTAGCAAGCACATCGAAATAAAGTATCATTTTGTACGGGAAATTTATAAAAATAATGTAATTAATATAAAGTACGTTCCCACGGATAATATGACATCAGATATCCTAACTAAAAACTTATGTAAGACAAAGCATGTAAAGTTCAGAGAAATGTTAGGACTAGCTTAAATTCTTTAATTTTTGTAAAGTGGACATCGCGTTGAGAAGGAGTGTTGAAATATTTATGTACACACCGCTGAATGTCCAACTCTTTTGGTCATAATTCGCTAGTTCTGTTCATTTGAATCATGACGGAACGTTTAACCTATTCCCTTTTGTGCTTAAGTTCGGCTGCCTGCGTTTGCAGTATACATATTTTTAGTCTCGAATAAACTCTAACTCGAATAGTAGGATTATTTATGCTATGATACATATATTTGATATATTTTATATATTCATTTGCATGTATATATATCAACTTTGTATTTTTTATCTGATCTACAACTCTTAAGGAAATTTCGTATTTTGTTCTAATAGTTAAAAACTTAAAATAACACACAATTATTTTTGAAGAAAAATATATTTTAAAAAAATTTAAAAAGAATTAAAGATATATTCATAATATATATTTATATATATTATAGACATGTTTTTTATTTTCTCTACACTCTTTTGCTTTCATATTAATTTCAAATTTTTTATGCATCATTTGTACGCCGTTGTGCAACACTATATTCTTGTTAAGTTACTTAAATAGAAACAACTGAAAAATTGACTGAAGTTAGCTGCAAACCATATATTATATGCAACATATTAAATAATAAATGAAATGGATTATATTTTTTATAGACTCTGCTACTTTGATATTAATTTCGTATTTTTTTCTATGTGGCATATGTCAACACAAAATATTTTTCAAAGTAATTTATACTGAAAAATCAAAAACAAACAAGAAAGTTTTTACCAATTAAAATAAATATTTATATATACAAAATATATGTACATTTATCATTTACCATTTATCTCATTTTTTTTATATAAGATTCCATTTTCATATTAATTTCGTATTTTTTCAAGCACTATTCGCAGCGCGTTGTGCAACACTTGTTTATTTTCTTTTCATTCTTTGGCTTTTGTGGCAATGCGAACGATTGAAGCGCTTTAAGACTTAAAGCGCAGGGTCACACTCATCAGTGTTACCTTGACAATGCACACAGGTAACAGGGGCGTGTGTATGTGCAAAAAAAAAGTATATATACATATATGTCGCACAATAAAAAATCAAAAGGAATATGCCGCTAATATTTTTCGATTTGTTCCCATTTTACTGTGCTTCTGTGTGTGTGTGTGGGGTGATTCTGCTGCTGTTATTGTGTTTTTACTGAACACACACCTATACTCACACACACACACACACATATGCATATATACACCTACACCTACAAGCAGCTTAATCTGCCAATAACGAGATATATACACACATTCTGGGAGCAAAGTGAATCCAGGACGAGGGCGAGCACGAGGTCGCAGCAGCGCCTGGTCCTCTGTGTGTGTGCGAGTGTGACTGTGTGGGTCGCTTGGACAGCGGGACGAACGCTCTCAATTGGCTCAGTAGCCCGTTCAATGGCTGAGTGCCTGGCTACACTGACACGCAGCGCCACCGAACCAGCTGTCCGCCAGCTCGCCTCCCCTCACCCGCCTGGCTTATGCGCTTCGTTGCTCTGCACACTCACACACACACACACACACACAGAGGCACACGCTGTTACATACGGGGGGCATATGGCATTACCTGTCAATGTTGGCATTAAAATTTGCCTTTCATACGACAACCCACAGGTGATTCCCTCTGTGTCTCAACATCCACCCAGCCCTTTCTGTTTGTGTGCGGCCTTACAGTTGAGGCAACAAAGTAAAGTGAAACATGATAACAAAACAAGTACTTTTGGGTCCTGGCACCCTTGCCGCAGCCTGAGTTTCCTTCGTATTATTATTAAAAATTGATAAAAAATAATACGAAATATACATACACACTTATAGGCATATATATCTTACAGAATAAAAACAAAAAGAAAATCAGCTTGCGGCTTCTTGGGAACTTAAGTTATGGCAAAGAGCTACAGTCTTGATAATTAGCTTTGGCTCTAGCCTCGAGAAGCCATTCGAGTGAAATTACGAAGAAAACGTACAATAAGCATTTGAGTATTTTGAAGGAATTAATTAATAAATAAGCTAGAAGACAACGATAACCAAATGAGCCACATCAACATGGCGGAGTAACAAACTGATAAGAACCAATTAAATGCTGGCCTCAAAAGTTAAGCTTCACCAATCACAGATTGCTTTAGTTTAGGCAAGCAGTAGAGCTATTTAATTATGTGCGAGCAGCAAGCGGGCGAGAGTGAGAGGGAGAGAGATCGCACTGCGCGGCAGCCATTAATAGAGCTAAATCACCAATCACAACAGCTGTTTACAGGTCTGCACACTGGCAGTGTGCGCTGAAGGGAGATGGAGAGAGGGAGCTGTAGAGTTGTATGCAAGCATATGCGAGTTGAGAGAAGTGCCAAATATAACTGTTTATCACTGCAGAGGCGAGCTGCTCACAAGTCTACTGCAGTGAGCGTTAGAGGGAGAGAGAGATAGAGTTACACACAAACGTATGCTAATGAAGAGATATTAAATATCAAATATAACAGCTGTGCACAAATCACATGCCCAGCCTGCTGCAGCGAGCGTTAGAAGGAGAGAGAGTTATGCGTAAACATATGCCAGTGAGGAGATCAAATAGAGTATGGGAGCGAAAGCAAACGCCATTTTCTTTAATATTTACACAGCTGCACTCGCTGCAGACTGAGGAAACAAGTAGTTTTAAAATACATTATCTGATCGCAGAGTATGTTAATGTCAGCCGCAAAGTAAGCAATTTGCTATTGATTTTTTGTTTCTCTTTGCGCTGCAGTAAAAAGTATTGCAATATCTGCTGTGCATCCGCCAATTTTCAATCAATTTCGCCAGCATCTGTCAACACACGCACACGCTCACAGAGGCGAACAAACAGCGACTGTAATAAACAGCAATTTACGCACACAGAAAAACTGTGCCACAATTGCTTTTTATTGTCCGTGTTGTTGCTGTTGTTGTTGTTGTTGTTGGCTGACCCGCGCTCCTTTCCGCTGCTGCTATTTGCATAAATTGGCCCGGCCATGGCGAAAGTTATGTTGACCAGGCAAGACGGCGGGGGGGCCACGCGCGCAAAAAAAAAACAAAAATGAAACAATAAAAGTAACGGCAACATCTCAACTAACAGTGCGAACGAAGCTGCAGGCGAATGCTTAACATTTCCAAGTGCCAGTCAACAGAGCAATGTTAGGCAATGCTGGCGGAAATATGTTAAATAAATTAAATTATTATTTAACTTTTAATGTAATTTACTTTGCGCATATTTTCATGCAGCACATTTGCCGTTACACGGAAAAACTATGCAAAAATCTTTTGCTTTTGCTTTCCTTTTGTTTTTTCTGCTCTCATAAAATCAAAATATTTTTCATGGCAGCGTGTCGATGGAAATTCGCACTATATGATCAAAAATTTCCCATTGCCTGATATTGGAATTTTGTCAGCCAGTTCGGAGAGGGAAAAAGAGAGAGAAAGAGAGGGGGGGGGGCGCAATGCAGCTACTCTAAGCGTAGCTGACCCCATCACAGTGCCCAGGGTCCCGTTATGCCCGTCAGCCTGTGGCCATGTCCATAAATATATATATATATATATACATTTATGTATATATATATAACCTCAATTTCCGTCCCCATTTTTTTCTCCTCAATGGCAGCTTGTTGTCATAACGGATTCCTTTTCGCTCGCCGCTGGCCATAGAAAATGTTGCAGCCCCTCCAGCTCCCAGCCTCAGACTCTGTCGTTCTCACTCACTCCAACTACGCATTGAGTGGCCCACGTCTTATTGGGTATGGCAGTGTGTTTACTTTTACACTGTTTAACACAATGTCACTTTGTGTTGTGGTAATCGACATGTTTGCTGTTAATATGTTTTTAGATAGATAGTACTATATGTTATATCTAGCAGTAGCTACTGCTAACGCTCTCCCACCGACTGCTGTTAGTTAACAGCGCTCGCTTCTGCCAGGTCTGTGCCGCCTCTCCTGCCTTATTTCACACAGAAATTGTTGTTGATCCAATTACATTACCATTACGATATGGATTACGATAACGATAAAGATTACGACAGACGCTTACTATTGCTCAGCGTCGCAGTCGCGGCACAATAGCCATCGCTTGGGCATTGTCGTGCTTCGCATTGTCAGTGATTTGATTGAAATCAACTATTGTCCATTCCCTTTTCCTCTCATTCCGTCCCTTTTCAGTCGGCTGCCGTTGTCTACGCCTTAACTGTGCCAGTTAATCCGCAGCGACTCTAGTAACTGGGATAATAAATAACTATTTAAGAACTCTCGTCTAGCTGGAGATAGAAATTTATGAAACCATACTCCGGCGTGCTTGGCCAACGTTGTTTATTTACTTATTTGTATATTTTATTAACTGTTGTTATTCTGCGCAGCAATAGCAAAACAGAAATGGCAGCGAGCAGTGCCGAGGAGAGTGCAAGAGGGACAAATGACAGCAAGCAAGCGGGGCGCGTGGGCGCGGGAGCGAGAGGTAAATAGACAGCGCTGTCAAGCTGCATATGCATATTTATGTTTCTGCCTGAGCAGCTGTAGTCTGAAGAGTGCAGCGCATATGCAGTGTGAGCATCTCAGCTGCCTGGCAAAGTTCGTGTGTTCGGGCTGCCTGAACTGCCGTTAGCTGAAATGTGTTCTGCGGCCATATGAGCAGGGCATTCGTGCAGTCGCTTAGGTTGCAACTGTTGCGCTTGACTTAGCAGCTTAAATACATATGCGAGTGTGTGTGTGTGTGAGTGTGTGAGAGTGCGCCGCCACAAACCGTTTTGGCTTTCCATCTGCATGTGTGGCGGCATACCAGACTCTCTCTCAGCAGCAGGCGTCACAGTGGGCATAGCTGTGCGTGTGTTTGTGGTTTGTTGTTGGACTTGGATTTGGATTTTGATTTGGATTTGGTTTTGGATTTGGACTTCGACTTAGCTAAGCAGCTTGTTATTTGCCTGACAGTTTGTTATCAACTATCTAATTGGCTCAACTGTAGCAAGAAGCAGCAGCAGCAGCAACAGCAGGTGGGCGGCTGGGCGTGACAGCTCGGCGAGACAGTGAAGAGAGAGTCAAGGCTTTACTTGTGGCTATTATTAAATAGCTGGCCTTGACGCTTGCACTATGTCAGCGAATGCGTGTGTGTGTGTGGAAGCATAGGTGGGCGACAGGAGTACCTGGCGTGGGTGGGCCTGCTGCCGTATGCCAGCCTGTCAGCTATAGAATTGCTGACATGCATTCAGCATGAAACTTTGTATGGGACACACTTCAATGCAAAGCGTCTGAATGGAGCAGTTGGCAATAGTCGCAAGTCTCTCTATCTGTCTGTGCCTGTGTGTGTGTGTGTGTGTGTGGAGGTGCGTAAACGTGTGTGTGTGTATAGCAGCCAGAGACATCTGCTTGCAACATGCCGTAGCGCTTTTTGACGTGTCTCGCCACATGGTCGTTGCCTCATCTTAAAGCTAACCAAAGCCCGATTCAAGCGAATCACATGACTGCAAACAAAATGGCGGCTGGAGCACTTCGTAAGAAATTCATTCGAAATTTGAGACAGAAATGTCCGTCACAGTCCATCAAAAGGGCCTCCAGCTACGTGAGTTAATCAGTCAATCAAACAAAGGGAGGATGAATTACATTTTTGTACCTTGTCAAGTCAATCATAGGCAGGGAAATGTGCATCTAGTTAAACCAATCAAGCAGTCAATCATTCATTCAATGAGCCAGCTAAGAATAAGAATAAGAATAAGTTCGAGCTGGAAATTATAGTCAATCATAGTCAATCAAGTAACATCGCCACTCAAAATCAAATTGAATTTCATCATACTTTTACGTCAGGTCAATCAAATATACTTTTGCCTATCAATCAACAACTCAATCAATAAATCTACGAGCCTTAACAAAATCTATTCCGATTGCAGTCAATCAAATGTATATGTTTATAAATCAAACAATCCATCAATCATTCAATAAATCAACTAAACGGAAAAAACGCGAGTTGCGGCTTAGAGTCAATCAAAAGTGATTGTCAACACAATCAATCAACCAGTCAATCATTTCGATGAATCAACTGAACAGTAAAAGCTTGAGCAGCACTTCATATCGCAATCAATCAAATGTGTTCTTGGATACATCAATCAAACATTCAATCAGTCAATCAAAGATGCAGATTATGATTGAGTTGCATCAAGTTGATATGCTTAACAGTCAACAAACTTAGCTCTTAAGTCAATCGTCTGTGTCTATCTCTCTGTTATCGATATCGATTATTCAGTTTATCGTTTATTCAGCATAGTGAATATTCAGTGTAAGCATGCAGCCAAGAAGCTCTGTTTGCGAGTCAAGCTCCAGCCCATTCATGTTCCCAGATTGTTGTGCGTGTGTGGGTGCGTGTGGGTGCGTGTGGGTGCGTGTGGGTGCGTGTGGGTGCGTGTGTATAACACCTTTATTTTTAGCATCGAATCGATACAGCAGTTTAACGCTTGAGTGCATTTCTGTACCAAGCGGCGAGGACGAGGGTGTGACACACATTTAGAATCGCGTTTTTTATTTTTACCTCCAGCTCATTTGGCAGTTGTCTCGAATGCTGGAGGCTGGCGCTATTTATAAAGCATCCCGGCAATATGGCAGAGCTTTGCGTCTTGTCAGTTGGATTCAGTTGCACTCTGGCACTCATTGATTTGCCTGCTGGCTAGTTTTTCATCTGCTACGTCTGCTTGCCCTTTGAGGTCTGCCGAATCGGCTTATGGCCCATTGTTCGGCTTAGAGTGTCGGAAACCTAATCGAACTCAGCTGTGACAGGCGAAGGCAGCCCAAGAAATGCCAGCGAAATGATAAAACATAAATTGTCTTGCACAGCCAACAATGATCCAGTTAACAGCATCACTTTAACATATTTCAAACTGTTAACTAATTGCAGTCACTTAACATTGATCACTACACCTCTTGTTTTATGGCTTCTCGTAAGTCTGTTCCTAGCCGTGCTGCATATCAAGCTGTTAGCAGTTAATACCAGATTCTCACTAACATTAATAATAGCAGTGAAATGTCTGTTAATAACAGCGAATAGCTCCCATTAATGGGACAATCAAAGAACTCAATCTCTCACCTTAACTTTCACAGCTTTTCACTAACATTTTCCATAATCACCTTTTAACAGACTCTTCTTAACATCGATCAGAACAGTGCGACACGCTAAAATGTTATTTGTCACTTTACAATCTGTTATCTATCACTTTAACATTCACTGCTTTGCACTAACATTGTCTATAACAGATTCACATCATTCACATAATGCTCCACTTCACTCTGTTATCTGCACAATTCACCTTAACAGCTTCTCACTGACACTATAACAGTACTGAATATCAATCTCTTATCTGTTAACATTGATCATAGTTGTGCTCTGCAGAGCTTATCCTCTAATCTGCCAATTAAACAGCTTCTACTTTAAACTGTTATCTGTCATTTAACTAGCTTTCATCCGCTGTCAGTTAACAGTTTCAGTTAACATTGCCCTTCACCTTAACAGCTTCTTAACATTTCTGACTATGAGTCTGTTGTTTCTTAACTTGAATCTTAACAGTGATTATCTGTGCTCTGTTAACTTAGCAGCCTCCTTAACATGTCCTATAACAGTGCTCAATCGTTTATCAACCCTTTAACATTTAATAGCTTCACTTTAACATTTAAACTATATAAAACTATTTATATCTATCATCTGCTTTTATATATATATATTTACCACAGACTCTCTGCGGTCAGAGTTAGTGGTCTGGCTATACCCTGCGAATCGCCTACATGGGGCATATAGACTTGTCGATGAATATGTAAACTGTTGTAGAGGGAGAGAGCGAGAGAGAGAGAGAGAGAGAGAGAGAGAGCGAGAGAGTTGGACATTGAAGAGCTTAAATGAGAGCATCAACTACAGCTAGTCTCAGCTCTGTCTCCATATACCTTATGTGGTAACATATATGTTTATGGCCATAATAGTTATGTTGCTGCTGCTGCTGATTTCCTTTTCAGCCTGAGCTCTGGCCAATTGCTACACTTGAGTTAAGCAACATTTTTGCTTCAATTTGGTGAATTAGGTCTTAAAGCGTAATTGAGCGAACATTTTCATTGAGGCATATGAGTGGAGCAGGTGGGATATAAACACACATATACATATATATATATATATATATACATGTGTGTGTGTGCATTCGGCCATGCTGATTGTAACGGTGGTTGAAGCCAGCGTAAATCAACTTTGGCAACAGCTAAGCGCGCTTAGCAACAATAAAAAACGGAAACTCCGCCATGAGCCGGAAATGTGACAGCCATTGATCACACTATAGACGAGTGTGACTGTGTGTGTGTGTGTGTGTGTGCACATTGTGCATATTGACTGAGCGTGTGTTTGTGCGAAAATGCCGTTGACTAAGGGGAAATTCTGTGAAAAGTCTGCGGAAATCAAAAAATTTCGGTCAAATCTATGAACTGCTTAACCACTTAGTTTAAGCTGAACTTTCCGCTTCCTGTTGAGAGCTTTTCACAGATTTCCAACAGCATTTTCCATAAGATTCCGCTGAAATTGTCAGCGTAATTCTGAAGAATTTTCTTAGCAAATTATGTGAAAAACTTGTGGAAAAATTAAATTGAAATCTGAGTATAAGAGCTGAGGCGGAGTATAAGTTGTTTACCTGTTCTGGCTCTCTTGTGTTGGTATATGGCTAAGAGCTGACCCTGGGCCCTGAACTAGACGAAGCAGATGCCTGGGGCATCTTCGATTTGGGTTTCAAAACCAATTGTGATTTAAGTACACGAATCAAATGCAATTGCGAGCGCGGCAGGTGGGCGGCACGAGAGGAGGGTGGGTGGGAAGGTTGCAAGGCAGGCAGTAGGCAGGCAATGGGCCAGTCCCATAATTCCCAAATGTATTGCGTACACACATACCAATACATGCACTTAGACACACTTCCACAGCTCTGAAGTTCAGTTGGCAGCAACAGCTCGACTGTAGCTACGCCCTGAACTCATTGTTACATGGGAATTGGGGGAGGGTTTGGGGAGATGCTTGTAACAGGCAGTAGATGGCCTGACAGAGTCTATAGAGCTTATGCTGGCATGTTGATCAGGTTGACTGAGCTGAGTCTTCGCCTCTATCCATCCACTGACCTCAAAGGCTACACTCGATAGAGACTATAGGCAGAGCTTATCATCGGTCGATCATTGTCAATCAAATCAGCCGAGTTGCCATGTCTCAAGTTGGGCGTACCTACACCACACGGCCTCAAGTACTAGGGACTAGTGCTGTGGCTAATCAGAATGTGAATTTGCATCTGAATGTCATTTGAAATATGATTTAAAGACTTGATAAAACAGACTCCGGGTATCCGCTAGTCAGGCACTGCTTGCTTCACTCTGCAGCACTCAATTGTAACCGAGCAGTGATGTAGCTGTATCTCAATCTCCATCTGTATCTGTATCTGTATTTGTGTGCGTGCGGGTGTAGCCTGTGTACATTTGCAGCTAAATCACGTACTGAGCAAATGTGCTACTAATGAGCAGCAGAGAATGCTCTGCTTGGCTCAGTGCGAAACGTTGCTGACTAATCTCACTGATTTTACAAATGATTGTCAAGCATGTCCGTCCCGCTGTCTGTCTGGCCGAGCAAGTGTAGAACAATGTGTACTACAAGCACAGGGAATCGAGAGAGGGATAGAGCGAGATAGATTCAGGTATACAATGAACGCACACTGGACAATGGCTGGCATTTAATCATTTGATTCAGTCGTGCGTTCTGTTTGCCCTGCTCCCTCTTTGTACTGCTGTCAACAGTTACTAAAAATAATCGAAGCACACTTAATTGAGCTCAAATTCACACAGCTACTGCATAAATAAGTAATGCGCCCGATGAATAGTTCAAGCTGATTTTCAGCTTAGCACTTGTTGGGAATTTTAAGAATATTTCAATATACTTAAGTTTTTCTTTATATAGATATGTATTTAAGTGGCACTTACCTGGGATTTCAGCTTCAAAGTTGATTTGACCTGAACTCAACTTGCTGTTAATCTGCTATAATCTTCCTATACTTTTGCTATATATGACTAATGTCTACGCTATACAGTTCCTCACAGATATCGAAAAAGCACAGAATAACTGCGTAAAGTAAAATCAAACAAGAACTCAAGCAGGAAATTATGGAATAACTTTATATATTTCCAGAGCCCAGCTGAAGCTATGTGACTAATCTGATAGATCTGCCTCCTGATAGGTACACATAACCAAAGTCTGTTATCGGTTTTTATCGATTTCAGGAAGTGATCGATAACTCGAGGGAACATTCTTTATGTGAAGTGCTATAGCTGGAGTGAGGTGGCAGGGCAATAAGTTCGGCAGATAGGTAGAGGGACCAACAGTTAGACAGAGAGATAGGCCTCGATAATTGCTATCGATAAATAGTATATGTGGCCTATGGCATCAGCTCTGCTCTTTTACCTTCCCTCGCACAAAACCTATATGCCCGTTTCTGCGCATTTTCACAGGGTATGCTGCAACTTGCCCACACTCGAAAAGAGCTCAGAGAGCTACTTAATCTCGGCTAAGCATTTTCCCGTTAAGTCTGCATCGATTGGCAAATCGAACCACTCAAAACGAAGCAAATTTCTGGTTTGATTCAAGAATTTCTCGGCCTCGTGCTGCTTACTCGATTAAAGGGTGAGAAAAATCTCAATTTCATTTACCTGAAATTCATTTCCATGAATTATAATTGGCATCGTTGAATGCCTCATTAATTAAGCGAGCGAACGGGCGAGCGAGCGTCGCAGCGAGCGAACGAACATGCGATTTAATATAATCAAATTCTCTCAGCCCACAAAATTATCGTTCGGCATTTGCCACCTTTATTTTTGCTAACTGAAATAAATAAATAATTCAAAATACATATAAATTAAAATAAAAGAATGTATACAAAATAATACAAAAAATATGTATATAAATTAAAACATAAAATTAAAAAATTAAAATTAAAAAAAAAATAAATAAATAAAAAAGTAATAAAAATTATATGAATTAAAAAAATATGTATTGCTTAAAATAAGTTAAAAAAAATTTTTTTTAATATATCTACCTAATGTTTTTTTTTTAATGTAAACTTCAAATTTTTTCATATTTTTTCTTGCAGTTTCTTTCAATTTTGAACAAATGACTTTCTAATAAATTTATTATTTTTTCCACTTAAAAAAAAACCCTATTTAGACGCTGCCTAATTGTACAGAAAATGATTAAATTTCATCTAAATAAATATAAAGCTTTTGTCCTATTATTTTTTTCGCAGCCATTTTTCGCTCAACAAATTGTTTAAAAAATATTATATATTATGGTTATTATATTAATATAAATAGAGACTTATGGTATATAACTATGATTCTGAAAAATATACGTCTTTATATATAATAAGCTTAAACTAATATTTTTCTTAGCAACTGTATCAAACAAAATGGTTGAATATAAGGAAAAACTAAATTATTTTATTATTAAATAATATTAAATATATTTTAGCATGCTCTCATAAATATTTTCAATTTTACTTCCAAATATTTGTAAAATATAAAAATAAAAAAATATATATTTTTTTAATTTTATTTCAATATATTTAAAAAAATAAAAAATTATATTATATATATTTTAATTTGTTTCCAATATATTTGTAATCAAATAAAAATTATATATATATATATATATATTTTTTTTTTTTTTGGAAAATTTATTATAATATTTTGTCAATTTTCAATACTCACATTTTCGGGCTGTGTTTCGTCCTTGCTTCAGATTTACCTCAATTGATTTTTGTTTAAGTTATTTTATTGTTTTATGCGCGTCGCGATTAGTTTAATTTGTTATCTTTGATGACTTTGTTATTGGTTTGAGTTTTTGGTTTTTTGCTATTTTGTTGCTGTTAGCCTGATCGGAAGTTCTGCTTGAGCTTTTACTATATATTTGACTATGTTCAAAACTATTCTTTAACGATTTTTCAACTTCTTAAGAGATTAGAACAATGCTGAACACGAACAACAAATGCAACAACAATAATTTATCTATGTATGTAAATATATATATATATATATATTTCTCTATATATGTGTCGTAAAATTTGATCTTTAAGGTTTAAATATATATTTTTTCTACTTATCTCTTTCTCTTTCTCTCTCGCTATCTCTGTCTGTTGTACTCTCGGTTAGGTTTTCAGGTAAGTTTCGTTGGGTTGGCTGATCGATCTGGATCGTGAGTGTTTTTCGTTTCTTTATCTCTAGTTTGTACCTTGGGATTGCTGTCTGTTTAGGTACGATTGTGGCACAGTTGACATTCGCTAAGTGCAACGCAATAATAACAATGAAAAGCAACAGCAACAACAAAAACCAATTTTCTTTTTCTTTTTCTGTTTCTCTTTCGTTTTTTTAGCACTTTTAACACTCAAAAAAAATGTTGAAGAAAAAAATTTGGAATTTCGGATTTTTTCGATTTTTGATTTGAAAATTTTTTGGAATTTTTTCAGATTACTTTAGTTCAGCACAGGAAAAAAAATTGACTTGAATTTGGCCAAAAAACTTGTTGCACGCTCAACATGTGTGGGGCAGGCTTGTGTGTGTGTGTGTGTGTGAGAGTGAGTGTGTGCGGGAGGTGGGGCAGGGCGTCTGTTGGATGTTCGTTTGGCTGCCTCGTCGCCTGCCGTGGTCTTCTTCCTCTTCTTCGGCTGCTTCTTCGGCGTTGTCGTCGTCGTCGCTGCTGCTGTGGCTGCTGTGGCTGGTGGCACACAACCTTTTGGCTTGGATGTTGCACAGCATCTGTTGCGCGGCACGCTGCCCGACTAACGAGCCAGCCTCGTCTGCCTTGGCATCGAGCGTCACCGTCAGCGTCAGCGTCGCTCGCGCTCTCGCTCTGTCTCTTTCTGGCTGGCGCTCTCTCTTTCTGGCTCGCCCACGCAGCGCTCTGAGGTTCGTCCTTGTTGTGTTGGAGGCGCCTTCGTCAACAAGTGGCAACTGTAAAAATATATATAACACAAGCCCCACGTTGCACAGTTGACTAATCGCTGCTGTTTGTCTGCGCCGCCTTTTATAGCTGCTCCCAGCTGAAGGACACCAGCGACGACGTCGACCGCGGCAGCGGCAGCGGCAGCAGCAGCAGCAGCAGCTGAGACAGCGACAGCAATAGCGACGTTTCAGCAACAGGCAACCAGGTGATTCGAAGCTCTTGGGATTTGGCTTTGCGCCATGCGTGTGAGCGAGTGGATATATAAGTATCAGTGTGTCCGTGTCCCTGTGAGTGTGTGTGTGTGTGTGTGTGTGGCATTGGCAATGGCTGCTGACGATGCTGCGGCGCCTGGCGTGGGGCGAGAATCGTGCTGAATTGTCCGCAGCTGGGGAAGTGCTGACAACGCGTGGGCGGCATTTTGTTCATAGCCTTGTGGCAGGCACACGCACACGCACACGCACACGCACACGCACTGCAAAACGCCTTGATGTGTGCTACAATTTGGCCAGGAGCTATAGACAGACTTCCATAGGTCTAAGGACCAACTATTATCTGCGATTGCCTTCGACCCAATCGTAGAACAATCTTTTCTGCGGGTCCAATTTGGATTTCAATTTGAATTATGATTTTTTAGATAAATCGAATTCGAATTGCATAGGATTTAGTCACAAATATCTATAGAGAGAGTTAAACGAGAGATATAGGGAGTCAATGAGAGAGAGTGAGAGAGAGAGAGAGAGAAAGAGAGAGAGAGAGAAAGAGGGAGATCGAGAGAGAAAGAGATAAATTGACAGGAAGGAGTGAAAGAGTGAAAGGGAGAGAGAGAAAGAGATAGAGAGAGAGAATTAGAGAAAGAGAGAGAGATATATAGAAGGAGTGAGAGAAAAAGAAAGAGAAGAAAGGGGAGGACAGTAAGAGAGAAAGGGGGAGAATTAAAGAAAGAGAGAGTGAGAGAGAGAGAGAGAGAGAGAGAGAGAGAGAGACAGCCAGAGAGAGACCGATAAAGACAGAGTTATTGATGGAGCGAGCAGAGGAGTAGAGAGACAAGGAGAGAGATGCATAAAGCAATAATGAAAGAGAGAGAGAGAGAGAGAGAGAGAGAGAGAGAGAGAATGAGAAAAAGAGAGAAACAGACGCTAAATATAGGTAACAGATTAGAGAGATAAAAGGTAGATAATGCTATTGAGATAAATAGTCAGACTAAGAGCTAATGAGTTATGAAGACATACAGAACGATAGCTGAGATATAGATAGATGGCTAGATTAAAGGATACTTGTAGGTGCATATGGGCAAGAGAGAGATATAGATGATAGGTATGTAAGGAGATAAGTACATAGATTATCTTATCTTGAGTTAGAGAAAGGGATAGTTATGAGATATATATATATACCTATAGATCTAGATACATATGTGATTTAAGTGACTTTATTCGAAACTTAAGCCTAAAGCAATCTCAACTTTGACTTTAAATATTTGCTTATCATATTTATATTTAATTAGAATATTTGTAAGCAAAATGCGCATTTATTATATAATATCAGATTGCCGTGCTTTGGCTCGGCAATTTTCTGGAATTATGCATTATTTTGGTTTCTCTGAATTCATTAATAAGCATAATCCTTTTCACTTTGTACTATTTGATAGCGCTATGCCTCCCTCCCCTCCTCCTGACAGTGCCCCTCTCCCACTCTATTTATCTCTATATATAAATTACTTCTAATTATAAAGCTTAACTCTCATGGTGGAATTTGATGTTTGCATTGCTTTAGCCTTGCATTATTTATGCGCGTGCAGTGCTGGGCGGACGTTGGGCGGCAGTGATTGGGGGTGGTGGTCTTTGGGGGCGGGGTCGTGTTGTTGTTGGCATCGAGTGCCATTAAGGTGGCTAACTAACATAGCTGCATCCAAATGCGAGCGGACTTAAATTCATATAGCACATTGGATGGCAATTGTTAGCCGATGCATCCAATCAGCGCTGAGCAGCTCGAAGGTCGTCAGCAGCAACAGTGCTGCTCCTGCGTATACGCAATTTCGCCAGAAACGAAGAACAACAACAAAGCGGAGTGGTCGACTAGCACATACCCAGGGCGAAATGCAAATTCTAGAAATTTCCATGGATTTGCGATAGAAGCACTAGACTCCTTAAGGTATGCAGGAAAAAAGATAATTATCGATACATATCGATTAAGTTTATACTGGATGAGCAGTATTTATGGATTATAGAGTATTATAGTTATTGATAAGAAGTCATAATGTTTGTCCATATATGTAGATTATTATATAAGTTCAATGTCAATATGTATCGATAGTAAAAATCTAATATATATCGATATAATATAATATATCAATAATTTTCAATTATTATCATTCAGATATTGAGAATTAAAAGAATTTTATTTTGTATGATACAAAAGGAGCAAAATCAAAATGTATCGATAATCGATTGTTAGCACTTATTCTTAATCCAAAATATACTTGATATCTGAATGAATAAAATGTGCAAAATATTGATTTTGAGACAACTTCCTAGTAAATATTGATCGATTTTGTCCCATTTCAAATTTCGATTGTTATCGATAATCGACTTATGGTAAATGGGAAACACCAACAGTATGGATTTTGAAATATAGACTATAAATCTATAATATGAGTTGATCGATAAGCCAGATGGTAATCGATATATTTGCTTTTCTCCTTCGGTGACATATCGACAGCTCGCATCGATATCGTTTCATGCTGCCATTTCGATGGGTATCGGCAGCAAAAATCCCTTTTTGACTTGGCCGCCAAATGCAATTGTGGATCGCTCATTAGGTGGGGCCAGTGGTCGGGGGAGACTGAGTTGGATTGGATGCAATGGCCAGACATTTGGTTTACCTGTTGGACATGTGAACGAGGCGTATGCGCAATATGCACTTTCAACAGGTTAACCTTGGGCAAGGGGCACACGCACACAGCTGCCAAGGCCAGCAACAGTTGAGCAGGCCTCTCGCTCGCACAGCTGGCCAGAGTGCCCCGTCTGGCTGCTCGCACTCCCATTCAGCGCATGCTCCAGACGTCGAGGCGACAGCCGACTGCGGAGCGTCAGCTGCTCCGCGCCCATTGGCCGCTGACTGTCAGCGCCGGCCGCTGTCGCTGTCGCTGTCGCTGCCGCTGCTGCTCGGCTATACCTCCGCCCTCGCCACCTGCCGCCTGCTGCCGCCGCCCAGCCTCGTGAAGGGGCAACATTTCGTTTGGCTTTACTAATTAATTAGTCGCGTTTGCTGTTATTTCTGTTTGTTTCTTTGTCTTGTTGTTGTTTTGTTGTTGCTTCTTGTTTTTGGTTTTTGGTCTTAGCAATAGCTTAAGCGAGTCGCGCATTAAACGCTCAGCGCGCAATCCGTGCTTGATGCCACACACCGGGGATTTCCACCTGCCTCCCAGCTAGATATTTAAACAAGCATTAGCATTGATCGGGCCGAGTATCTATAAATATATATAATTATATACATATACACATAAATATGTACATTAAGGTATGTGCTCGCTCTCGCAACTTCAAATTGTTTTCCTCATTTTGTGGCTTAGACTTGAGCTCAATTGATTGCCTAAGTCAACTGGATTATATCCGGAAATAAGCGGAAAATGTCTTCGCCATAAAATGGAGAACGCAAAACTCTTCAACAACAAATTATGCAAAATTTTGTACAGAAAATATTTAGTTTAATAACTTGTGCAAAATCTGTTATAAAAGTGTTATATTCTGTGACTAAGCAAGAGCGATACTATTTCCGATAGCTGTACAGCAGCAGCTATGCAGCCCATGGATACCATTTGTCTGGTGAATATTGCGATTTGATTTGCCATTCGATTATAAATAATATTTTGTCTGCCAATTGTGAGAAAATTATTTGTTTCACTCTTTCGAAACTTTGTCTTGATATGCTAAGAGTTGTGTAGGTGAAATATGTTGATTCTGCTAACTTAAGGCGAGCATTGGTCGATTGGCTGCTCGGATTGAGATATTTGACATGCCTATCTGTGCCCAGCTCAAGTCTTTAGTCCATGTCCACAAGGTGCTTCGAGGGGCAAGCACACAAGGTATCCAAAACTCAGCTTTATGTCTGTTTTTGTATCATTAATAAATAATGGAATAGATTTAACTTTAACACACAATCAAAACCCATTCAATATACCAAACAGTTTCTCTGCTATTCGCATTTCTTTAGCTATCACTCTTATTTGGTCACCCTTGTACTAAGCCACATCGAGATACACATCAATATCAATCATGTTTGCTATGGCCCAAAGCCAACTTAGCTTGAAAAATACTTCTATTGATCTCAACTGCTCTATATATACCATCACATGACATCATTAATCCTTGCATAATCAGGAATTTCGGGCCGTTTTTCGACTGCTTTTGTCCTCTATTGATTCGAAATGCGTTTCATAAGGTCAATTTGCATGTTGGCCGCGCATATGTTACCAGCGATAGCCAAACAATCAGTTCAAGGTGTTCTTTGCGTAAGTTCATCATTTGCAGCGATGCCAATTAGCGCATCAGGTGGACGTGGACATGGAGCAGCAGCAGTGCCATGGCGACACAGTCACGGACACAAATTCGATTCCATTCAATCTGAATGCCCCGTGGAGCTCAGGTGCTACGTGTGTGTGTGTGTGAAAGCCTCACATATGGCTGCTACAGAGACAGAGAGCGGGAGAGACAGAGCTGATAGACGCACTGAGATACCACGCACTGAGCACTGCAAATAGACAGAAAATCTCTATCGTCATCTTATGTCAAATTTGATTCCTTATATCCTATATCCTAAGCGCGAGGCTATCTAAGTATTCCTTTGAGAGTCAACATATCAAATAGAATGTCTTTATGATGATTGATTGATTGACTGATTGATTGATTAAGTAGCGGACCATGTGCTTGCTTGATTGACAGACTGATTGACCTCTAGTCTCTAACTGACTGATTTATGAAGTGATTGATCTTGCTTGGCTGGCTGACTTCCGCTGTGATTAACTGATTGATTGAGTGACTGACTGTACAACGGTTAAATTTGACTGTGATAGACTGACTCTATAGTTGATTGATTGTTTGACAGACTAACTGATTGAATATGTAGAAAGCTTATCCACTGTTTGCTCAAATGACTTACTGATTGATTGCCTTGCAGACTATCTGCTTGATTGACTGATAGATTGATGGACTGACGTCTGGGTTTGGCAGACCTGTTATTGTTATTGTCTGATTGAATGGTTGATCGTCTGGTTGTTCGATCGACTGACTGATTGAGCACTGACTCTGTTGATTGTTGATTGATGGACATATTTCTTTATAGCATTTCTCTGATTGCATAGATCGGTTGTGACCATAAGCAACAATATTCGTCCTCTGACACGTTTACAGGGCATAAGTTTGACTGTCTTTATCGTATTGGCGACATTTAAGTGCGGTCGTGCGATACTGCGAGATGAGCCAAACCTGCGACCCGGAAACCATAAGCAGCAGCAGCGGCAGCACTCCACCAGCTGGCGGCTTGAGGCCGTGGCTCGATTGTGGATGCGCGAGGCTGTTTGACCTGTTGCCATGGTTGAAACACATAAAATTTAACATAATGCCTGTTCAAGCTGGTGCTGCCAAGGGGCAGGTGGGCGCACTGCCAAAAGTCATAAATTACGTTAAGTCCGGTGGGTAGGAGGCGGGCCCTGGCAGTGGGGCGGGCCGAGGCGGCTCATGTGTGCAGCATTATCGCGTGTCGCGTTGCCAACTCAAAAGTTTAAATGGGCGGCGGGTACACAATGAGATAGAGACAGAGACAGAGACGGGAGAGAGAGGAGCAAGGACAAAGAGTAGTTGGGGGACGGTGCAGCAGCAGCAGTGCCACCTGCTGCGGCCATTTACGCCAATTTTCAGCTTGTTGCTCACTCAATTTGCGACTGGGTAGACCACCTACCTGGCGCGCTGCTCGCGTGCCACGCCCACAGCCCCTTGCGTCTAATTGAAGAAACTGTTGCAGCATTTCAGGCGCTGTCAAAGCTGCACAAATGCAACTGAAACAAAATTTAACAACGACAGAAGTTGGTCTACAAGTAATTGCGGGCCTTATAGAGTACTATATATGCTAGCATATAGACATATATATATATATCAGATATATATCATAGACACAAATTTATAAAATAAGCAAATAAACGAGAAGGAGTTTAACTTTGGATATTTATCGACTATGTCTATATTAGATGAGCAATAGTTATCGATTTAAATCAGAATACTTATCGATATTTAATCAAGTATTGCAAATCAATAATTATCGTCTACAATACAACTTCAATCAGAATAAATATCGATTTCAGAAGGAATTCCAAATCAATTTGATCGTTTATGACAAATTGCGTGAGGTCAATGTTTATCGATGTATGTATGTGTATATCGATGTTATGTATACCGATAAATGCGCAAGATCAATCATTTTCATTTGGGATCACATATTGAAAACTAATATAAATTGATTTGGGCTATTTAGTATTTAGAAGAAACCAGCTTTTATCGATAATCGATTGTCAGCGCTTATCGCCTATCTAGAATATGAGCTATATTATAATGAGGCCATGTAAAAGCGAGGAATAAGATATAGAGAGTCGACTTTGACAAGAGTTAAAGATAAATTGGAAGTCAGTATTTATGGTTTGTGGAGTCTCGATAACTATCGATAAACCATTTTTACTAAATATGATATGCATCCATGCAATATATATTTACTTTGAACTGTGATAGGTGGAATATCAATCAGATATGGTATATATATACCAAAAAAATACTCCAAATATATTAGTATCTTAATTTTGTTTTTATTAATTTTTTTTTAAGATATAAATGTATTCATTTTGTTACAATTTTGATAAAAGTTTATCAGATTCGATAAATCTTCGTTATTTTCGGCTGTGCCCAATTGAAACTGCAATTTTGATTGTGGAATTTCGTAGCGTTTGCTAGTGCGTGTGTATGTGCGTGTTTGCTCATGTGTGAATGTGCGTGTGTGTTCAGGTGTGATGTGTGGGTTCAGGATAGTCATGAGTTGCTGTTACTCCTTCCAATGAGTAGGCGTGGCATTGATGGCAGCCCGTAGAGCGCTGCGGTAGTCGTTGCCCTGGTAGCGAACATGCTCCAGCACCCGACCCTGCCTATCAATGACATAGAGAGAGCGTCCGCTGCCCTCCATGCCGACATCCTCCTCCATGGCGGCGGCAGCAGTGACCGCGGCCAGCGCCGCTGGCGAAGTCTTCTCAATGGGAGTTGGCAAACGCGGCAGCATCATCTGAACCGGATCCCTATATCCACCGATAACAGTCAGCTCCGGAAAGCGGCAAATGGACGGTACATAGATATTGATACGAGTCCGACTTCTGGCCATCATCATTCTATATCTATATGCTAAGCGAGGTCACTATCGTTTTGCCAGCGAGCTTTTCTGCGTGTTTTTGGTTTTTTTGGCTGAATTTTTCTGAATTATTAAATATCGGATAAAAACTGAAATTTGAAACAGGAGTCGGTGATAAGTCAAAAGTTTATCATCGTCTTTAAGAGAATGTCGAGGCAATGCTCACTTTGATTCGAAATGAAAAGCAGCCTGAAACTGAATGAGTTACTCTAGGAATGCAACTTTCCAGTGTTGGAAAATGTAAAATGCTCAATAGATGACCATCAAATTAGATAGTAGAAAGTTTCGCTACTAGATGCAAGCTTAGTATGATGGCGCTCATAAGTAGACTATGGTTAGCACGTACTTAGGCACTGGCCGACTATGGGATACCCTGCACCTCTTCCACACACAGCATACCCATAGCTGCAAATAAATATAAATTGATGATAGATACTTTTTTTTTTTAATTCATATTTTATAATGAAAGCAAAGTGGTAAACGATTTGCAAAAATGCATTTTAATATGTGCAATCAAATACTTTGCTATTAAAAAATACTCTTTCCCTTGCTGGGCGCGAGTCCATCCAAACGAGCGGAGGAGTTGCTCGGGGCCACTTTGATATTGCAAAACCAAAAATAAATATTAATAAAGCCACACACAATTTCATTTGTTTGTCCACAATGAAATTAAATAAAATTTATGTTCTACTAGCAAACAATTTTTAAAAAGCTCGTGCCCCGCCGGCAATGAGCCCGGATCTGCGACATTAAAGCCGAGCCGGAAGAAGCAGCTGGCCAAAATACAATTAAAACACAATTTGAATGCTATTTATAGAGCGCCATAAAGAAAACACGCATCTGCATGCACATGTGCTTTCAGCTTGGCGCCAATTGGCAATATGAGCAAACGTTTTTCTTAATAACTCCAGCTGCACTTAACGGATTTCGATGAGTTTTTCAATTATACATTTTAATCTTCCACTGAATGCGTGATAATCAACTAAGGATGGCAATTGCCTTTGAGGATTGCCAGCTGAAACTCAATTTCACTGAGCTGCTATCTAGCTGCAGCGAAGTGAAATGAATTCAGTGTGTGTTTGCTGGATGAGGACTTAAATGCAAAGCGGCTGCATAATCAATACCACTTGTCCTTCATTTGGGCGCTTCTCATGGCATTGAAATAGAATCAATTAAATTTCGTGTCTTTGCAAAGGCTTACGAGTTGCAGAGGCAGAAATTGATTCGCAGAAAAGCTGTGTTTGCTCAAGGTCCAGGGCGATTGATGGGAAATTCATATTTATAACATTGGCATTGACAGCTGCTCACTAAGAGTGGCCATAACAGAGCAGCATACGAGTCTGTTATCTGTGAATAACATAGTTACTCTGACAGTTGCTCATAGAACCTATCACAGACCGTAACACGTCTAACAGCAGATCTTTAACAGTGAGCACAGAAATGATATGTTAATAACAGAGTGATCTAACAGCTGCTCAGTAAATGATACTCTTACATTTATCTGTTAATGATGTAATCACTTTAACAGTGTCCCAGCAGCTGTTAGCCATAACAGCTGTTACAGCTACTCCTTAACATAAGCACTTTAACAGCTGTCGCTTAACATTCGAGCATTGACGCTCAACCGTGTTACTTTCACATTTCACTTATTCGTGACTCATCAAACTTGTGCTAAGCGTGACGAAATTGAAAACTGGCAAAAAGTTGGGGAAATTGATTCTTGTGAATCGGGAAATTGCAAAAAGATTTCATTTCGAAGATATTCTGGCTGAAATGGCAAATGCCAGCTGTGTGCAGCTGCGCTATCCTTGCACAGATTTGCATTTGGCTTTAATTCCGAGTTATATAACGTAGCTGAAATCTCTTGTTTTCTTTGCCAATCTGCAATTTCAATTGCAGTCACACAAAGAGAGTTTACGGCTCAACCTGGCATTTCATTAGGCGTTTCATATTATTATTGCACGTAATCAAACAAACAAATACAAGCACAAGCAGAGACCCTCACACACACACACACACACACACACTCACAGAGAGAGCTTAAGCTCTCCAAACATTTAGTTTGTGCATTTAGCATTTCAAGGCCGCCTCAGCTCTAAGAACGTTGATGCAAAGCCGTCACTGACGAATGCCACGCGGCGCCTGCAGAGCGAGGGGCGTCACTTCAATAAGCTAGAAAATATGTCTGAAGTTGTTTCGCAGAGCTTGCTCAATGCTTGACTTGACAAGCAGCAATAAGTTTCGTATGACTGGGGCCTCGGTAGCATGAAATAAAGTTAGCTGAAAGAAAGTGAGGAATGCAAGTAGCTGACGTAGCCGATATCACATTTATCGATAAGTGAAGTACTCGATAACACACAATTATCGCCTACTTCAGTTTGTTAAAAGGCTGCTTTCATACAGCTAAAAACCTGAATAGACTCTATTATGTAGAGAAAGTTGTGAGCTCTAGCTCTGTAGGGTTCGATGCTGAGCTACGAAGAGCTTGCTGATCGATTGAGTATGCGGTGGAGGCAAAGAACTTGCAGAACTTCTACAACTTCTAGAACTTCTATTATTACAATATTCTGCTCTAAGCCTTTGAGATTTACCTGTGAAACGTTCAAGCAGCTCGAACCTGTTTACTCATCTGTTGTGACGAACGATAATGCTCAGTGCTTATAGATTGCTTAGTTATGGACACTTTGCAACACTGCTGCAGGCCAACTCAATCATAGAGCCCTCGCAGCTGCACTTTGTCAAATATGAGCAAAGTCTTGGAGATTTTTTTCTCATTTCTTTTTTTGTGGCTGGCAAATTGAAAATGTTTCAAGCTTCACTTGGCAGTGCAGCAGGGGAGGGAGAGCTAGGCGACCACTGGCAAATGGCAGAGCGTGGCTAGTGTCGGGAAGTGCATCTGGCACGGGCAGGCAGCTGGAGTAGGGGCACTCACTGCGCTGTGGTTAATATTTTCAAATTATTGATTCGTTTGGCTTTGTCAACTCATCGCCAAAAAATGTTGCTCACGGCCCGCGGCGTCGATGTGGCGAGAGCCATATTCGAACTCAAATTTGCATAATGAGAACTTTATTTATTTAAATTTTTAATGTTCATTTTTTCGCTGTTTTTTGCTTTTGATTCAGTTATTTGATTTGAATATTTGCTTGCGTGGGCCTTATTAAAATTCATTCAGTTTAATTTGCAACCGAGTTTGTTGCCAATTTATGCATTACAATGTTTGGACATGTGTCGGCGACATTATTAACTTTATTCACATTAATTAAGAGTTCATACATCCAATAATAATTCACAATTTGCAAATATTACCAGTGACAGCAGAGTGGACACGTGTTATGCCCGCCCGGCAGTCATTGAGGGAGTATATGAAGGGGTCGCTCGAGTCGCTGCCTGTCGGTGTGAATGGGAAGTAAGCTTGAAGGGAGACAAAGTATATTAATAGTCGGGCATACTCTTCTGGTGGATAATAATAATAGTTTTGTTGTCATCAGCTTTACTATAGCTATCCCTACGGCCTTATCCTAGCAGGGTAACGCGCATTCCGCAGTCGGGCATGCTCCAGCTCAGCATTCTTATTTGTACTTCTTTCGGCACTGTCTGTTTGCGTGGACCAGCCAAATGTCAATATCAATATTCGATTGTAATGAGATCTGATGTTTGCTTATCCCTTCGCTTATACCCTGTAAATGTGCGTGACCCAAGGGCAATTAATATTCGTTTTTATATAACTGTATATCTATTAAGTATTTTTGCAATAAAATGCGGAAAGTAAACACGACTCATATTATAGGGTATATGGGGTATTCTAACTATATATAGTGAATAAAGTTAGTTGTCTTTAGACTGTTTTAGTTCTAGGTGTCAGTATATAGTTACTGGACTTATGCCTAGTCTGTCTTGTAGCTTAAGCTTATGAAGTGTTTGCCTTTCATAGGTCTAATGCATATATAGGGTATATTGTATACCCTATTTCGTCTGAGATATGAGATAGGTAGCTTCACTCTTTAAAATATCTTCTTTCTTACCTTCCATTAGCTCTTGTTGGTTTTCATCCAACTTCGATCAACTCTGTGTTTGGGCTCACTTGACTTTTGCAGGGTATCTGCTTGCTGTGGCTTGAGCATAGCTGATTATTACTTTGCATCTCGCATTTTTTGTCAACAATTATGATATGTTTGTGCAGCTCAATCAAAAGCGCAGTTGCCCCCGCCCCACGGCACTGTCGGCCGCTGCACTTGATATTACGCATTTTGCATACGCATCGAGCCCTCGCCCCATGCATTGCTGGGGCTGCAGTGCGTGTGCCTGGCATTCAAATGAAACGGAGAAAACTCGAATGCATTGCTGATTGCAAGTCAATTTAATTATTGCATTTTGGCAGACACACGCAGTGTCTTGGGTGAGGGCCCTTACGAATATCACCTCAGGGAGCTGCTGGGTGGGTGGCGCACGTCTCGCAATATCCTGCAGCTGCAGCCGAACTAATTGCTTTAGGAATCTGCTAACTCAATTAGCCCAGCTAGAAAAGACTACAATCAGTAGCCCAAATTGAAACAAAAATGCTTTACAAATATGCCACTTGTAGTTAGCTAGCTACCAGTGCGAGATGCTATCGATGCATGTGACAAAAACATGGATAAATTTCAAATATTCCCCTGCACACATGAGCTGCATGAGGTATTGTGCTCTAAATATTCACTGCAGTGCGTGAGTTGAGTGCAAGTTTTTATTATATTCGAACAGCGCTCAAGTCCATAGCTCAAGTCAAGGCATTGTTGCCGCAGTTTGTGTTATCAATAAGACATTCTATGTGAGAGCTTCATACACAAGTACATTTTCAGCATTTCTT
This sequence comes from Drosophila peninsularis, assembly GCA_035047485.1. NCBI lineage: Eukaryota > Metazoa > Arthropoda > Insecta > Diptera > Drosophilidae > Drosophila > Drosophila peninsularis. Next base: position 3,808,725 of record JAWNPN010000042.1, read on the forward strand.
ATCGATTCACGTGTTATCGATAACAACAATATATGTATTGCCTGCAGCTTTTGTGCATTTGTTATCGATGCAAGTGTTATCGATAAGTCACTAAAAGCAATCAAGCTGCAATATCATAAGATACAAATTCAATATTTGAAATTTTTGTTTATATTCTCATATCATTTCATAACTGTTGAGCAATTTGTATCGATTCATGAGTTATCGATAAGTTCAAAAAAGGCATTTTACCCAACAATATATACGTAAATAATAACAGTATATAGCTAAACAAATTCAAATAGGGCTTTCATACAAATGTTGACAACTAACTATCGATACATCAGTTATCGATAAGCCCAAAATGTCATTTAAGCAGAATATCTATATATTCTAATAATAAAAATATTATATTCAGATCATTTATAAAGGTTTTTATATTATTACATTGATTTTGCAGTCAATTTTATCGAAGCATGTGTTTTCGATAACTCATAAAAATAACTTGAAACCGCAACCATATTCATATACATTCATATACATAAAATTTACTATTTTAAATAAACAAAACTCGAACTGAGCTGTATTATCACACCCTTGTTGTGTTTTCGACAGCGCAGCATGAGGTATCAATATGCCAAAAATATGAAATTTTGTGCGTTTTTTGCTGTTTGCACTTCTTCGACAACTGTCGGGCCATTTGGAGATGTATGAATTCCTTTGAATTGCATCGTTGCCATGAGATCAAATGACAAATGACAGCAAACAAATCTGAAATCCGTTTGTAATGCTGCAGCTGGTGATGGGCGGATGGTAGTCTGAGCGATGGTAGATGGTAGGATGGGAGCATGAGAGATGCATCTAACGCTGCATGGTCACAAATTGTGGCCAATAATTGAATATCGAAGCGCAAATTGAGTTTGGTCACAGCCAGCCGACGACAGGCAGGAGGGGGAAAAAGCCGGCTCACATGCTCATGTCCTGCAATTGGTAAAAACAAAACTCAAGTGACTCAACCGAGGAGCAGAGTCTGCTCGACTAGCAGATGCGCTATCTAATTGTTATCTTACAACAGGACTTGATGATGATTTGAGATAAGCTCAGACTTGTGAACCTGAAAGTGAGGGACAGAGTCGCTAGGAGTCTCGAAAGGCAGGCGGACAGACTAGATTTGACCTTCGTTTCCCATAACGAATTATAGACTTTGCATCCCCGAATAGGTTTTCGATATGCGCCAGCCTAGCAGATAAGAGGCTTATCACAGAGCGCGCAGTGTACAGGGTATTATCGGGGGGCCGAGCACTTACCTAACAGTTGAACAATGCGTGTCCATGAATACGTATGCATGGCCATTGTGCCCATGCATATGGATTGCCTGTATGTAAATATCGAAACAGGAATATGCCATAGATAAGGGTAAACGCCAAGTTCCATTAGCTGTGGCCCCCGGCCCATGCCCCATCCAGCTCTCCGGCTAGTTGCCATCTAAGCGGAATGCACCTGTCCTGTTACCTTCTCATTCTTTTTTTTGTCTTCTTGTATTATTATTTGCCTGCTGCCACTGCCACTGCCACTGCCGCTGCTGCTGCTGCTGGTCGACTCTCTGGGCTATCTGGTTTCTGGGCACAAAGTGCACTCTAATAAAGCCCCGTATACTCTGCTTTTTTATTTCGCATTGCGTGCGGTTTTTATTGCAAAATTCTTTGCCCGACCACGCTTTCATAAAAATGCAGTTGAGAATTAATTAAAAACGAATCCGAAACCAAATAAGTGAAGCAAAAATTGCTGCGAACGTTGCACAAAAACTTCAAGAAAAATAATTTAACATAAATTGGCTCCGTATACGAGCTGCATACACAAACATGCTGTGTTCTCTCTGCATATTGGTGGTCAGGCCGAGAGGCTGAGGCATTTTCCTGCTCTTAATTAAGCAAAGGTGAAGCTGTAATCAAGCAAATTTCAAATTGAGTTTGCGTTTTGGTTTACTGCAGAGGCGAACGTCAAATTAGTTATTGATTGATATTTTTGGTTTTCTCAAAGAGCTCTTGACCTTCTAAATAGCTTTGTTAGGCTATGAGCTTGAGTCTCAGTGAAAGCTATCCACCCATCCATTTAGAATAGTTTACAACATGTTGCCGCAGCACTCACACCTCTGCCACATAAATGTGGCTTCAGATCTCATTGCGAACGAGACCCCAAATTTGCCACATTCCTCAAATGGCTGCGGCACAATGAGCACGAGTAAATGTCCAAATGACGCACTTACAAGATGCGAGTCAATTGCAGATTATAGAGTGTGCAAGGTGCAGAGGGAATACATAGAGTTAAGAAAGGCTTACAGAGAGTTTACATAGCATAGAGAGAGCATGCAGAGAGGCTACAGAGAATTTACAGAGAGTATACAGAGAGTATACAGAGAGTATACAGAGAGTATACAGAGAGTTTACATAGAGTTCAAAGAGAGTTTACATAGAGTTCAAAGAGAGTTTACAGAAAGTATACAGAAAGTTTACAGAGAGTACGCAGAGAGCTTACAGAGAGTATACAGAGAGTTTACATAGAGTTCACAGAGAGTTTACAGAGAGCTTACAGAGAGTATACAGAAAGTTTACAGAGAGTTTACAGAGAGCTTACAGAGAGTATACAGAGTGTATACAGAGAGTTTACAGAGAGCTTACAGAGAGTATACAGAGAGTATACAGAGAGCTTACAGAGAGTATACAGAAAGTTTACAGAGAGCTTACAGAGAGTATACAGAAAGTTTACAGAGAGTTTACAGAGAGTTTACAGAGAGTTTACAGAGAGTTTACAGAGAGTTTACATAGAGTATGCAGAGAGTTTACAGAGAGTTTACAGAGAGCTTACAGAGAGTATACAGAAAGTTTACAGAGAGTTTACAGAGAGCTTACAGAGAGTATACAGAGAGTATACAGAGAGTTTACAGAGAGTTTACATAGAGTTCACAGAGAGTTTACAGAGAGTTTACAGAGAGTGTACAGAATGTTTACAGAGAGTACGCAGAGAGTCTACAGAGTGTATAAAGAGTATACAGAGCATATACAGAGCTTTTTTATTTTCCAGCGCATGCAGATTATTGATTCTAAAGTATAAACTATCAAGTCGCAAGTACATAATAAGCTTCTCGCTTTCTCAATTGGCAGTTGCGCGGAATTGCTGTGTGCTTCCTTCGGGAACTTTAAACTAAGCGCTAGCATTAAGTTTCAACTAGTTTAAACTGACTCCTCCCGCGACCTTTATAAAATTTCTTTATTCTACTTTGCAAGCAGAGAGCCAGCGAAACTGAGCGAAAGTTAAGGTCGAAGCTGTAGTAGGAGCTGGTGTTGGAAGCGTAGTCAATAGCTGAGGCGCGCAGCATTTCTTTAGCAGCTGCACAAAAAGGAAAACGAAAAGGAAAATGGTGTGCAAACGCTTCTCGTGCGCTTTATGACAATGTTATCAGCAACAACAACAACAACAACTGCTGTAACAACAACAACAACAATAAAAGCCAACAATAAAGCCGGACCAAAGTCGAGGAAAATTTAAAAATGTTGTATATGTAGGAAAATTGTTGCTTCAGCTCGTTGTCAAGCATATTGTTGTTGTGTGTGTCCTTGCGCTGCTTGCTTTGCTTGTTGTTATTGTTGTTCACGTTGTTGTTGTTGTTGTTGTCACTGGTTGAAGTCAACATATTGTGGCATTTTAAGCGGAAAATATGCCTTACTTCCGGTTTGCTTTGCAGCAATATTTTATTGTTGTTGCTGCTGTTGCTGTTGCTGTTGTGTAATACCCTGTATGTGAGAAAGCTGTCTAGTGAAAGCATAGGGTATATGGTTTATATATGACTATTCATCGGTGACTTCTTTATGTTAACTGACAAACCTGACGACCCTGTCCGAATAGCCCGAATAGTCATCGCGGGGTTACCTATTGCTGTCTCACTCTTACTGAATGCCAACTGGAGCATACTAAGAAGCGTGCTGCATCTACGAGAGCTCTCAGCCTCACGGCAGTTGACTCTGCTGTTAACTTCGCTGTTAACTTAACAGTCTTACATCATCATCATCATCATTTACTCAAACATCACTACTCAAACAGTTAGACTGCGCTGTTAACCTAACAGCATTACATCCATACCTGCATCATATATGCCATTAAGTTTCTTCACTTGCTAGCGTGTGCTACAGTCGTGCATGCCCGCTGGCCGTGCCTGCTGCTGTGCTTGTTGTCACACTGCTCATACTGTTGTCGTCCTTGTGGCAATAGCTGGGCATGGTAAGCACAATGTTCGCGCACACATACCACACAAATATATATATATATATATATATATATATGTCTATAGCTGTTGACTTGTTTACCATTATAGGGGCGGTGCCAAGATGGCTGGCAAAGTAACTGCTAAACAGGAAGTCGCTGGTAATTGCGCGCGTATGTGTATGGGTATGTGTGCGTGTGTGGGTTGCTTTTAATAGCTGTTATAATATTGATATATACATGTGCAATCATATATTATATATACATATATGCACACTACCTGCATGCCCAGCTCAAATCTGCTTCAAATACATTTGCATAAGCAGATTACGTATACGCCGCGTGCATTACGCTTAGCTAAGCCCAAAGCACTTCCACGCACTCAGCGCAAGTTGGGCCAAAATACCATGGAGCAAGCTTCGAGCGAGGCTAAAAGCGAGCTGGCTAATAGACAAATCAACGGAGAGAGTTTTAGGTGAAATATTAAAACTACAACTGAATAACCAGAAAGCAAAATCAAAGCTTTCTATCTAGGCAAATGCAATCGGCCTTCGGCAGCGACAACTTAATAGCTCAAGGCTGTGACAATCTAATTAAAGCAGACAAAAACTTGGCCACAGCAAAGTTGGGCTGCAAGCGGCGCTGCTTTATTTGCGGCCGTTGCGGCTGCCCACGAACTGCCTAAAAGTAGTTTAGTTCTATTTACAATAAGGTTCAGCCTTTAATTGCACTCTCTATTGCGGCGGGGGCTGTCGCCTGGGGTGGGCGAGGGAGTGGCAGAGTGGGGGTTGCGGGCGGCACAGGGATTTGCGTTAATTTTGCAGTAGAGCTGCTGCGCTGGCTGCCTTGGCTATTATTGGAAGCCAAGCGCAGGACAAGGACAAGGACACGCCACAAATAGTAGCAGCAGGAGCTGCCGGAGCTGCAGGAGCACCCGGAGCAGCGGCAACAATGCTGGGTGTAAGTGAAATGGAATCCTTTGGCAAACAATGGCCCATTATTAACATTTACCGCAATCGGAACAACACGACACGACACAAAACACGAGCCAAACATGCACTGTGGAAAACTTTCAAGACCAGCCGCAAAAGTTCCGTCTGGCAGTTGACTAAAAAGAAAGCAGCCCGGAGCGCTGCAGTCGGGCGTGCCCAGCTACGCAGATACCCAGACAGCAGCTGAGAGTCCTTTGGCATACACTAACTTGGCTTTCGGTGGATGAGCTATGGCGATAAGGCCAAGACTCTACCACTAGACATTTATCTAGATATGCCTTACGACTGCCCACAGTCCACATCTGATAACTCCAGCGCTGAGGTTCTTCAAGTTCAAATATCTATATTTATCGATATTCCGTAAGCTAATGCTAGCCAGAGTATATAAGTATATATACGTAGCTACTACTTCATGTCTCACAGAAGAACTCTGCCATAGCACAGCCCAGCTCCGCTGCTTACTCCGTTCACAAACAATACACCCCTTTACAAACGGACGTGGCAGGGTATACAAACAGAGAGAAAGAGCAGAAAAGTAAGAAAACAAAAAGAAGCCCAAGTCCAAGTCCAAGTCCAAGAGCAAGTCCAAGTCCAAAGTCCGCACCAAATAAAAGTTTTCGTGTGAAATTGGAATTGGAATTAAAAGCACAATAAAGGCGGATGGCAAAGGAATAAGCGAGTGTGAGAGACAGCCAAAGAGAGAGAGAGTGGCACCCAGGCAAAAGCGGGCCAAATAACTTAAGGCTAAATGATTTGTGGGTGCTTAGCCACAGCCCATTTGCAAATAGATAACATTAGGAAGGAAAAAATAAAGACAAGCGGCGTATAGGGAAAGTCTACGAATATGGACAGGAAATAAGATTAACAGTGGCCCGAAAGTGACAGCAATTAAAAACCAAAAGGGCGAGAGCAAGGGGCTTACTCGAAAGAGCAACAGGGGCGTAGTTAGCTTAGCAACAGCACAGAGCTGCAAAACGATTGTGTTTGGAGTTGCTTCCATGACTTAGAGCGATGAGAACAGCTGCAAACTTGCAGCTGGCAAGGGAAATGTTCATAGAGGCCATGGGGAAGTTGAGCCTAGAGAGAAAGTATTGGCTAATTACGGACTCAGGCTATCAGTATACATATGCATATCTATTTCATTCGTTTCAATCTAAGTATACATGTTTGCTACGCATGCATACATCGATTTTTTCATATGGGTATCAAGTAACCTATTACATTTATGTTAAGCTGTGTTTTGTGAGACATATCAAAACTAATAATGGTTGCCCATACGGATCCCCAGATATTTCGAGTGTCCCAAATCAAGCCCATGCTGATGATGATGCTGATGCAGTCGCAAGAGGAGCAGCTGCAGCCCGACGAGGACATGGACTCGAACGTGCCGACGATCACGATGCCGCTGGCCGATCTGGATATAACTGATCCGCTCTCGGATGAGACGGAGCCGCTGCAGCCAGAGACAACTCTCGAGATCATGGAGATCGCCAATGATTCCGACGTCGAGGAGAATGTCACCGAGGAAGACGGCGACGATGAGCTCCTAACCATGGAAGTGGCCGATGACTGTGCACTCATCGAGTATCAATTCGAAGACGATGTGATGATGGATCTAGACAGCAGCAGCGATAGCGAATGCCAGGACTAAGCTCTGCGACTGCCTTAGAATACATATCTGCGAATCAACGTTTTTTCTGTGAACTTATGAATTATCAATACTAACAATACAATTATGCTTGGAGTGGACAAATGTACACGTTGAAGAGGAGAAGCTGGTCCACTCTATGAATGAGTTAAGCAAGAAGCTACAGGGGGAAGAATGAACAATGAATGAACAAAGAACAGACGGTGGAAGGATGGAATGACAGATGGATGAACGAGCGGACTATCGAAATGCCGAAAGGACAGCAAGATAGAGGGACGGAAGAAGTACTGGACGGACGAACATAAGGAGAGCCGGCCAGAATAGCGAAAATTGCACAAAACTTCACTTCCTGCACACTTACATATATACCAATTGGGGGCGGGGCAAATGGGTCGTATAGACTCTCTTAATAATCTCTACAGTCTATCTGCATACCTTACATAACTATTCAACTTTAATAAAACTTACTTATATGTCAAGTGCGAACGGGTGTTATGCAATGTTCTAGCTGGTTTCGGTCAATTGAAAATATATTTGGCTTAACTATTATCTTTTGGCTGGCAACGTGTTTGAAGCAACAGCCCGAAGACTGCAGCAACACACACACAGGCAACTGTCAGAGCTTTGAGAAGTTTATGGCTTAAGCATTATGGAAACCTGAGAGCACCTTGGCCATGCTTATCCTTCAAGGTCCTGCAACAACTCAGTCTCCCTCTACCCCTCTGCCTCCCTCTGTCTCTCAAGTAACATGCTTACAAAGCAATCTGCATGCGTGTGTAATGGAATTTATTAAAGTAACACAGACAAAGGCACGTGCGGCAAATATGCCAGCTCGAGTGCTAAAAGCTCGCAAATGCTGTTTACTGCATTGAACGGTAAAGTCTTACGACTCCCGCACAACTCGTAAGCCAACCACACTCGCTCGAGCAAGCTAAGCCTAACTGAAGCGCAACTAGACCAGCAGCATCTTCCGGCAGTCAAAGCAAACATAAATTCGGCTTGTTTCAAGATTTCCATTGATTTCCATTGATTTCCATTGATTTCTGGGTGAAGAACGTGCGAAAATACTCGGAAATCTCTAATTCACTTCAATAGACTTGAGAAGGGTTCAGAATCATAGTCCAAGCTGCACTCCCGACTCACTCGAGTCTGATCTATTTGTTAGCTTGAAACTTGAAGTTCGCAAGCTAAGGCCTGGCTTCAGCCTAGGCTAGCTCACGCCTTGCCTAGAGCCAAGAAGCCTTACCGACGCTCGCCCTGCTATAGCCTTGCCTTTAAGAAGCCTTTTGCTTTCATAATCTCAGCCTTGTTTAGCTCGCGCCTTGCCCAGAGTTAAGAAGCCTTTTCCTTTCCGGAATGCTACTGCCTTGCTGACGACGTCGTCAAGTCAGGTTGGTCTGCTCAGGGCTCAGGGCTTCTACGCTGACTCCAGAGCACATTAGCGCTGCCGTGCCGCATTTACCTCAATGCAAACAATGGAAAGCCGTCATTCCTACCTAATCCAGTTGCTGCCTTCAGTTGCCTTAGCTGAGGTACGCCCCATCGCTTGTAGGATTCTGAAATTCGCAAGCTCTCGCAATCCCAAGTTGCTCCTGCAGCGGCGTTAGCTGGCAAAGCGTGCTAATTTCAGCTAATTTTTTGAGCATGCGTCGCTTGCTATGATATGATATTTACTTTGATCAAAGTCAGGCTGCATTCGCTCTGCTTCGTGACTGCCACAGCCCTCAGCCTGGTTCGGCAGTCACTATAGCTACTCAATAGCAGCGACTCTAGCATCGGAAGTGGCTTAGGCTTGGATAAGAATGGACTCTTCAAAAAATAGAGAAAAGAATATAGATTATATAGAAAATATAATTTATATATATAGTAGGCCAAATTCCACTGTCAGACATTGCATATGTTGACCAAGCAAGCCCAGTTGCTGGCAGCTCCGACTGCAGCGAGATGAGGCATGCGAAGGCAGCAGCAAAGGGGTTGCATATAGATATACATATATCAGTACATATATCTGTACATATATCTATATATCTACGCACATCCACACATGTATTCATATATCACACACAATAAATAACCTTTGGCCAGCTCGGACGGCGCATGATTGTTCTGTGTCCTGCCACCCTTTCAGCTGATTCAGTTTCACCTGTAATTTGCCTGCCAATTATTTTCTAGAGTTCGGATTTGCTTAATTCTGTTTGACATGCGAGCACCAAATGCACTCTGCATGTTGTAAATTGCATTTCATTTCTCCCCCAATTTTTCGCTTGACCTGCTGCCCGTCCAGGCGCCTATTGTGTTCGGCCAAATTAATTAATTTTAGCCTGTTAATTACACGAAATTCGATTGTTCTCAAGAATATTTTGCGTGCAGTCCTCGCCGGGTCACATTGCAACAGTCAAAGGCTGCAACTCGAGCTGATTTATCTCTGTCTAATTCGGAAATTCCTTTGTCATAAGCACAATGCAGCAATGTCCTTTGTATATATTTGTATTTATAATCCTATGGAAACTGCATTTTCTCCTTCGCATGCATGAGGAGCTGTGCAGAAGGCGTAGAAAGGCTAAGATTATACTAAGCCTATAGCTTGTATAGAAACGTATGCATGAGTATATTGATTCAGCAACAGCCACAATGATTCAGGTTCAAGATGCAGGCTGAGGGTGTCAGGGAGGCAGACTGGGAGGGAGAATTTCCTATTGTTTAGCAAAGCTAGAGAGTGAGAGAGGGAGAGAGACATAGAGAAGAGAAGCAATAGAGAAGTAGCTAAGGAGACGGAGAGGGAGACAGACAGAAAGAGAGGAGGAGACAGGAGAGAGAGAGATAGACAGAGAGACAGACAGAGGGACATACAGTGAGACAGAGAGAGAGAGAGAGAAAGAAAGAGAGATAGAGAACGAGTGATGGAGGGGGAGATACACATAAAGAGAAGGAGTCAGGGAGGAGAGAGAGACAAAGAGAGAGAGAGACAGAGAGAGAGAGAGAGAGAGAGAGAGAGAGAGAGAGAGAGTGAGTATATAGATTATGTATATGCAAAGTCAGAGAGAAACAAGTGAGGCCGAAAGGGAAAGAGAGAGAGAGAGACAGAGAAAGATAGACACAGAGAGAGAGAGAGAAAGAGAGATTTTGTATAAGCAAAGTGAGAGAGAAAGAGAAAGATATAAACATATACAGTTAGTTCTGCTGTGTCTCTTGCTCGTCCTGAAAGCATTTCGATTTTTTATAAGCTAGAACTCAACTAAAGTATATAGAAATACTCAAAATATATAGTTAGTACATATAGAAGGGTAGATCATGAAAGCACAATACGTATGATTTATGATATGGATGATATATCCTGCATACATACTATATATGGTATGCATACTTTATGGATCCTTCTCATGCAATGTGCTCCAGATATCTTATTATATACTGCATATGCTATAGCTCCAATAGATGATACAGATTATGTAGATTATATAGATCTTATAAGCCCCGATAGAGCCCATTGCTTACAGGGTATTTGCTGGTATGTCAAACTGCTTATGCCTATTTATACAGTAGACTTTTAATGCTTTATTGGGTTAGCAGTGTCGAAGTGTGTGTCTGTGTGCGTGTTGTCTTTGTGTGTGTGTGCTGCTGGATAACATCAAAACTAAAAGTAGAAAGCGCAAACAATAAACAAACAAACAAGCTGCAAAAATGTCACACATTCATCATACGGTGTAATATGTTACGAGCGGACAAGAGCCTCAGCCTCAGCCCCCAGCCTAAGCCAGTGCCACAGCCTCTCACACATACAAAGGGAGAAAGAAGTTTTTCAATGCCTCTCGCTCAGCTCACAGCTAACCACAAGGAGATACAAGCCCAAGCTGTGTGTGTGTGTGTGGCAGGCATGTGAAGTTGCTACATAGATGTGTCTGTGTGTGTGGGGCGAGGGGGAGGGGCTTGTGCCTGGGACTCAGCTGGAAAACTATGCAAAAAGGCACAAAAAGGTCAGTAAATTAATGTGCAAAAACGGACGCGATATAAACTTTGCATACACACATGTGTGTGTGTGTGTGTGTGTGTGTGTGTGTGTGGGTGCGTGTGTGTGTCCTGCATGGGTATTGCACATTTGTAGCGTTAGCTTCAAGCAAAAGGCGTCTGTGCTTTGTTACTAGTCAAAGCTTAAACATAGCACACAGCCACACACACATACACACACACACACACATACTTATATAGAGCACACACCACTAGTAGATTAATAAACGAGTTTTCATTTAGCCAAGCAACAACAACAACAATTTGCTTCCATGTTTCTGACTCTTGTCAAAGGCTTCTCAGCAGCTTTTCCCACATTTAATTTTCAATTTTCCATTTATGCTCCGCCACAACACACACACACACACACACGCACACTCATGTGGAGGTGCACACGTAGAATATGGCAGCATATGCCATGCCGTGCCAGGCTCGGCCCCCCTCATAAATTGACTGCTAAACTGAGGCAGCCGAAAAACATCTACCATCTCCCCCGCCCCGCCCTGTCCATCCCTTTGCCCCGTTCACCCTATTAAATTAGATGAGAAATTTCAACTAATAAATCAATATTTAAATAATTCATACAATTTGTGGGCGCCACGGCGTGGGAGACTTTGGCAAATTTCGGGCGTTGAATGATGATCGATTGGCCGTATTCGTTCTTCTCCCTTCAACTACAGCTTTGGGGGTTGTTAATGTTATCACGATAATAAGTTGAGGCGCTGCTCAGGCTGCTCAGGCTGCTCGCTTCTGCTGCTCACACATGTGATTATGATGTGCGGCAAGTGGCTAATGATAGTCGGATAATTGGCCAGATGAAGTCGGTGCAGGTCAGTGCAGAGCGTCAGGCAGCCCTTTCGTTGGCATAACTGATTAGACTGGGTTAGACAAGCAATAGCATTATGAATTGCATTATTATCATTATCATTAGGGGGTGGCTACATAATTGTGATGAAGAATCCAAGCTCAAAGTACGCAGCGATGGTTCACATAGTGAAGCGAGTGATTCCAGCAGGAGGAGTACCTCTATGCTACACATCCCGCCCCTCCTCTTAAAATATACAATTCAATCTGCAAGACAGTTGAAACACAGATACTTATACCTATCAGACAGAGGCTGAGGCGAGCCTAACACGCCGTCGGCAAGGCGCATGCGACTGCAAAGCGAACAGCAGTGGATGCTGGACTTAGTCTCGCAGGCCATACACAAAGGCCGCTATTGGCGAAGTGGCTGAGGGCAGCCAGCATGATGCACAGAGTCGGTAAGAGTTCAGCTGGTAATGCCTGATATGAAAAGCCCCTTCAATAGCTATAGCTGGACTGGACTGTTGGCTGTGCTGGAGCAGCTGGACTTGACTAGGAGTTACTTGCGGGACGGAGAGAACAGGAACAAGAACAGGAACTAAATGCTGTAGAAGCAGCTGTCAGGCTGAGAATGCCAGAAGGCGTAGAAAGGTATGCCTAATTGAATATGCAGTGGATATCAATTCCATAAGAAACAGCGTAGGGACTTCAGGAGGGACTTTACCCAAGTCATCATCCACACGCAGGAATTGGGAAACCACAAATTGAATTTACTTCAGTTTTCGGATAAACACAGATTTCGCTACGAGTAAGAAGAGCTCAGAAGGCAGAGAGCTCTTAAGGCATTAGACTGGATAGTTGACTCATCTTTTAAAGGCAGCCTCTGCAGCAGCTATCATATCATATCTCCTCTCTTCATGCAGCTCCCTTCCACATCCATAAATACTCCAGCTCATTCACGTAGGATGATTTGCAGCCAGTCTTGACTCCTTTTGATGCACTTAACAGCAATTTTTTTTTATAGCCAAAGCATCTCCAACTAAGCCCTGAACACTTGCCTCGAATCCAGGCCTACTTTCTGTCTACACAAATTATGCATAAAAACTTGAGAAATTTGAGAAAAGAAAAAAAAACTATAAAATTTGTGGGTCTAGTTGGCTTTGCAAACTTTTCAGGCTAGGAGCCTGAGGTCGGCTCAGAATTATTTCAGTTTACTCCCAGAGCTTCTCTGGAAAACAACTAAATTTTCGGCTCAAAATTGAAAAGTGAACAAAAATAAAATAAATGAAAATTTCCAAATAAAATCGTCAAATATTTTTTTTTTCGTAAATTTTTTGGATGAACAAAATTTGTGTATTTTGGCAGAACAAAAGCAAAATTGGAAAGCGAGAAATATATGAAATTCTTACTCAATGAAATCGAGTTTTGATTGATATTTTGCTTAATTGTGCAAAAAGGGACGAATAAATTTTATCACTGGATGTACAAAAGTTTTGCAAATTCATATAATATACACAAGCTAGAGATAACCACCCAAGCGACGACACATAACAATTGATGTGCGGAGCACATCCCAATGAACGATTTAGCCTCACATCCCAGAGGAACATATTGAATACTCAGATTCGCCAATAACAATCCACTCAACCTGCCCATGATAGAAGGCAAGTATACACAATCGCTGATAAGACATGCTATATATAGTGGGGATCTGAAATCCGAGGAGACGAATGAGGTGGAATAAGAGTGATATGGGGAAGATGAGTGATGAGAATGAAGGGAAGTGAGGTTTGAGGGTTTGGGAATGGACTGAGGTGAGTCGATCTGGATATAGTGTGGTGAGATGGGAATGGATAGGTGAGGTGAATGAAACTCACCTCTAGGCGCGAAGCTAGTGAGGGAGTAGTTGAGGGCTTAACAGAAAATGATATCTATTAACTAATAAAAACTAACCAACCAACAGTAAAATAATACTTCCCTGTTTCTGGTTGCCTGTTTGAACCACAAAACAGTACCTACCACCACCGACTGTTTATGCCACTTACTGGTCACTTTAGTGGTCAACAACAACACAATGCGGGGGGCAGGACTATCCGCAAATGCTACATGGTGAGTCGATGAACGATATCAAATCGAATAGTCCATATAAATCGCTCTCCTTTCGGACAGATGCACGCTGTATGCTAAATAATATTTTCATTTTACCATAATTAAAAAAAAACATAGTAAGTACTTGACATATGTATTCAGATATAATAGCTTAATATATGTAATTCCCAGATCGACGGTACCAGGCCCTCGACTGAGGTCGCGCAGTTTGCGTCGTTTATGTCCGTGCTATATATATATACTAAATATAGGAAACCTGATTGATGCCAAAAAAGAGTACATATCATGGTATGGATATATGCCGATGATCTGTGCATATCACACATATATAGAGATATTTATATATATGGAAATCATATGAAGTGGATCGGTTTTATTTACTCAAGCATAGGGGAAACAATCCACTATCCATACACTACGCCCATATAAACTTTAATATTGCTAGCCAACATCACGTCCCGGTAAGTTACGCCGCTTCTGTATGCATCCGGTATATTATACTTGATTTCTTTGACAGGCCTGAGCGGTACCACGGCACTCACAACACCTTCCGCTCACCCTTACAGAAGTCCTCAGCAGAGTTGACTTCTAATTGTTCGTGAAAAGATGCACACACGAGTCCCGCGCAGCTCGCGCTCTTTACGGATTTGAGAACATTGATGTTACTAAGTGCTACACAAATAAACGATAGAAAAGAAAACAAAACATTATTGCATTTAATTCCAAATCTCACCGAATATAGCTTAACGTCTGTAACGTGATTCGTAATGTCACATCGAATCAAGCCAATCGAAGTTCTCCCATTTGAAGCTTATACGCAATTGCGATGCTCGGTCGTTAAGTTCCGAAAGGGGCGTATATTGGTTTCTTAAACTTGCGTTGAAAGTATAGATACTCGATTACACCAAACTATACTCGGATACACTATACTAGCTGTACTATCTCAAGGTTATGCCGACTCATCTAAACCATTGAGCCATAGAGCTATAGAGATATAGAGCTAGAGATATAGCGAAATAGAGATGTATAGATATATAGATAAAGATATATATATATATATATATATATATATAGATATGTAGATATATAGATATATGGTTATATAAATATATAGATATATAGAGATATATATATATAAATATATAGATATGTAGATATATAGATATATAGATATATAGATATATGGATATATAAATATATAGATATATAGAGATATAGATATATAGATATATGGATATATAAATATATAGATATATAGATATATAGATATATAGATATATGGATATATAGATATATAGATATATAGATATATAGATATATGGATATATAAATATATAGATATATAGATATATAGATATATAGATATATAGATATATAGATATATAGATATATAGATATATAGATATATAGATATATAGATATATAGATATATAGATATATAGATATATAAATATATAGATATATAGATATAACAAGTAAGAATGCTCTAGTCGAGACGGCTCGACTAGGAGATACCCTGAGCCCTGCGAAGTGCCGATACTTCAAATATTCTATGCTTAGTTTACATATACATATATTGCAAGCAACACACACACACACAGACGCACGCTCAACTGCGCTTGGGCTGCAAGAGGCTTATGTTGTGGAAATTAAATGTTTAATAACTTTTTCTAGAAAGACTTTTTTATTCAAACTTTCAGGGCATGATTATATTATTCATATGTGTGCATGTGCCGAAGCACAAGTCTCTAGTATTTGAAATGCGTTTTTTGCAAATTTAAGGCGAAGGGGGCGTGGCACCCAAAATCCAAAAATTAGAAAATGTTTGTATTCATAACAGGCATCTACACAGTAAATTTCATGTCTCTAGCTCTTACGGTACGTAAAAGAGACGAAAAGTTATCGAAATTTATCGATAAAAAACGGGAAGAGTTATCGAATCAGGAGTATACATGTAAAATTTCAGCTCTCTAGCTTCTGTGGTTTACGAGGTCGCTGCGTTCACATAGACGGACGGACGGACGGACGGACGGACGCACAGACGGACAGGGCTATATCAACTCAGCTCATCGAGCTGATCAAGAATATATATGCTTTGTATGGTCTGCGACGTCTCCTTCAGCCTGTTACATACATTTTCACAAAACCATTATACCCTGATTTCCCATTTTCAATGGGTATAAAAACTTATAGATATATAGAGATATAGATATATGCATATATAGATATATAGATATGTAGATATATATATATAAAAATATATAGATTTTGAGATATATAGATATATACAGATATAGATATAGAGATATAGAGATTTAGAGATATAGAGATATAGATATATAAATTTATATATATATATATATTTGTGTATGTATAGATATAGAGATATGTAGATATTCGGATATACTCATATACATATACAGATATATTAAATTTGTGGGTCTAGTTGGCTTTGCCAACTTTTCAGGCTAGGAGCCTGAGGTCGGCTCAGAATTATTTCAGTTTACTCCCAGAGCTTCTCTGGAAAACAACTAAATTTTCGGCTCAAAATTGAAAAGTGAACAAAAATAAAATAAATGAAAATTTCCAAATAAAATCGTCAAATATTTTTTTTTTCGTAAATTTTTTGGATGAACAAAATTTGTGTATTTTGGCAGAACAAAAGCAAAATTGGAAAGCGAGAAATATATGAAATTCTTACTCAATGAAATCGAGTTTTGATTGATATTTTGCTTAATTGTGCAAAAAGGGACGAATAAATTTTATCACTGGATGTACAAAAGTTTTGCAAATTCATATAATATACACAAGCTAGAGATAACCACCCAAGCGACGACACATAACAATTGATGTGCGGAGCACATCCCAATGAACGATTTAGCCTCACATCCCAGAGGAACATATTGAATACTCAGATTCGCCAATAACAATCCACTCAACCTGCCCATGATAGAAGGCAAGTATACACAATCGCTGATAAGACATGCTATATATAGTGGGGATCTGAAATCCGAGGAGACGAATGAGGTGGAATAAGAGTGATATGGGGAAGATGAGTGATGAGAATGAAGGGAAGTGAGGTTTGAGGGTTTGGGAATGGACTGAGGTGAGTCGATCTGGATATAGTGTGGTGAGATGGGAATGGATAGGTGAGGTGAATGAAACTCACCTCTAGGCGCGAAGCTAGTGAGGGAGTAGTTGAGGGCTTAACAGAAAATGATATCTATTAACTAATAAAAACTAACCAACCAACAGTAAAATAATACTTCCCTGTTTCTGGTTGCCTGTTTGAACCACAAAACAGTACCTACCACCACCGACTGTTTATGCCACTTACTGGTCACTTTAGTGGTCAACAACAACACAATGCGGGGGGCAGGACTATCCGCAAATGCTACATGGTGAGTCGATGAACGATATCAAATCGAATAGTCCATATAAATCGCTCTCCTTTCGGACAGATGCACGCTGTATGCTAAATAATATTTTCATTTTACCATAATTAAAAAAAAACATAGTAAGTACTTGACATATGTATTCAGATATAATAGCTTAATATATGTAATTCCCAGATCGACGGTACCAGGCCCTCGACTGAGGTCGCGCAGTTTGCGTCGTTTATGTCCGTGCTATATATATATACTAAATATAGGAAACCTGATTGATGCCAAAAAAGAGTACATATCATGGTATGGATATATGCCGATGATCTGTGCATATCACACATATATAGAGATATTTATATATATGGAAATCATATGAAGTGGATCGGTTTTATTTACTCAAGCATAGGGGAAACAATCCACTATCCATACACTACGCCCATATAAACTTTAATATTGCTAGCCAACATCACGTCCCGGTAAGTTACGCCGCTTCTGTATGCATCCGGTATATTATACTTGATTTCTTTGACAGGCCTGAGCGGTACCACGGCACTCACAACACCTTCCGCTCACCCTTACAGAAGTCCTCAGCAGAGTTGACTTCTAATTGTTCGTGAAAAGATGCACACACGAGTCCCGCGCAGCTCGCGCTCTTTACGGATTTGAGAACATTGATGTTACTAAGTGCTACACAAATAAACGATAGAAAAGAAAACAAAACATTATTGCATTTAATTCCAAATCTCACCGAATATAGCTTAACGTCTGTAACGTGATTCGTAATGTCACATCGAATCAAGCCAATCGAAGTTCTCCCATTTGAAGCTTATACGCAATTGCGATGCTCGGTCGTTAAGTTCCGAAAGGGGCGTATATTGGTTTCTTAAACTTGCGTTGAAAGTATAGATACTCGATTACACCAAACTATACTCGGATACACTATACTAGCTGTACTATCTCAAGGTTATGCCGACTCATCTAAACCATTGAGCCATAGAGCTATAGAGATATAGAGCTAGAGATATAGCGAAATAGAGATGTATAGATATATAGATAAAGATATATATATATATATATATATATATATATAGATATGTAGATATATAGATATATGGTTATATAAATATATAGATATATAGAGATATATATATATAAATATATAGATATGTAGATATATAGATATATAGATATATAGATATATGGATATATAAATATATAGATATATAGAGATATAGATATATAGATATATGGATATATAAATATATAGATATATAGATATATAGATATATAGATATATGGATATATAGATATATAGATATATAGATATATAGATATATGGATATATAAATATATAGATATATAGATATATAGATATATAGATATATAGATATATAGATATATAGATATATAGATATATAGATATATAGATATATAGATATATAGATATATAGATATATAGATATATAGATATATAGATATATAGATATATAGATATATAGATATATAGATATATAAATATATAGATATATAGATATAACAAGTAAGAATGCTCTAGTCGAGACGGCTCGACTAGGAGATACCCTGAGCCCTGCGAAGTGCCGATACTTCAAATATTCTATGCTTAGTTTACATATACATATATTGCAAGCAACACACACACACACAGACGCACGCTCAACTGCGCTTGGGCTGCAAGAGGCTTATGTTGTGGAAATTAAATGTTTAATAACTTTTTCTAGAAAGACTTTTTTATTCAAACTTTCAGGGCATGATTATATTATTCATATGTGTGCATGTGCCGAAGCACAAGTCTCTAGTATTTGAAATGCGTTTTTTGCAAATTTAAGGCGAAGGGGGCGTGGCACCCAAAATCCAAAAATTAGAAAATGTTTGTATTCATAACAGGCATCTACACAGTAAATTTCATGTCTCTAGCTCTTACGGTACGTAAAAGAGACGAAAAGTTATCGAAATTTATCGATAAAAAACGGGAAGAGTTATCGAATCAGGAGTATACATGTAAAATTTCAGCTCTCTAGCTTCTGTGGTTTACGAGGTCGCTGCGTTCACATAGACGGACGGACGGACGGACGGACGGACGCACAGACGGACAGGGCTATATCAACTCAGCTCATCGAGCTGATCAAGAATATATATGCTTTGTATGGTCTGCGACGTCTCCTTCAGCCTGTTACATACATTTTCACAAAACCATTATACCCTGATTTCCCATTTTCAATGGGTATAAAAACTTATAGATATATAGAGATATAGATATATGCATATATAGATATATAGATATGTAGATATATATATATAAAAATATATAGATTTTGAGATATATAGATATATACAGATATAGATATAGAGATATAGAGATTTAGAGATATAGAGATATAGATATATAAATTTATATATATATATATATTTGTGTATGTATAGATATAGAGATATGTAGATATTCGGATATACTCATATACATATACAGATATATTAAATTTGTGGGTCTAGTTGGCTTTGCCAACTTTTCAGGCTAGGAGCCTGAGGTCGGCTCAGAATTATTTCAGTTTACTCCCAGAGCTTCTCTGGAAAACAACTAAATTTTCGGCTCAAAATTGAAAAGTGAACAAAAATAAAATAAATGAAAATTTCCAAATAAAATCGTCAAATATTTTTTTTTTCGTAAATTTTTTGGATGAACAAAATTTGTGTATTTTGGCAGAACAAAAGCAAAATTGGAAAGCGAGAAATATATGAAATTCTTACTCAATGAAATCGAGTTTTGATTGATATTTTGCTTAATTGTGCAAAAAGGGACGAATAAATTTTATCACTGGATGTACAAAAGTTTTGCAAATTCATATAATATACACAAGCTAGAGATAACCACCCAAGCGACGACACATAACAATTGATGTGCGGAGCACATCCCAATGAACGATTTAGCCTCACATCCCAGAGGAACATATTGAATACTCAGATTCGCCAATAACAATCCACTCAACCTGCCCATGATAGAAGGCAAGTATACACAATCGCTGATAAGACATGCTATATATAGTGGGGATCTGAAATCCGAGGAGACGAATGAGGTGGAATAAGAGTGATATGGGGAAGATGAGTGATGAGAATGAAGGGAAGTGAGGTTTGAGGGTTTGGGAATGGACTGAGGTGAGTCGATCTGGATATAGTGTGGTGAGATGGGAATGGATAGGTGAGGTGAATGAAACTCACCTCTAGGCGCGAAGCTAGTGAGGGAGTAGTTGAGGGCTTAACAGAAAATGATATCTATTAACTAATAAAAACTAACCAACCAACAGTAAAATAATACTTCCCTGTTTCTGGTTGCCTGTTTGAACCACAAAACAGTACCTACCACCACCGACTGTTTATGCCACTTACTGGTCACTTTAGTGGTCAACAACAACACAATGCGGGGGGCAGGACTATCCGCAAATGCTACATGGTGAGTCGATGAACGATATCAAATCGAATAGTCCATATAAATCGCTCTCCTTTCGGACAGATGCACGCTGTATGCTAAATAATATTTTCATTTTACCATAATTAAAAAAAAACATAGTAAGTACTTGACATATGTATTCAGATATAATAGCTTAATATATGTAATTCCCAGATCGACGGTACCAGGCCCTCGACTGAGGTCGCGCAGTTTGCGTCGTTTATGTCCGTGCTATATATATATACTAAATATAGGAAACCTGATTGATGCCAAAAAAGAGTACATATCATGGTATGGATATATGCCGATGATCTGTGCATATCACACATATATAGAGATATTTATATATATGGAAATCATATGAAGTGGATCGGTTTTATTTACTCAAGCATAGGGGAAACAATCCACTATCCATACACTACGCCCATATAAACTTTAATATTGCTAGCCAACATCACGTCCCGGTAAGTTACGCCGCTTCTGTATGCATCCGGTATATTATACTTGATTTCTTTGACAGGCCTGAGCGGTACCACGGCACTCACAACACCTTCCGCTCACCCTTACAGAAGTCCTCAGCAGAGTTGACTTCTAATTGTTCGTGAAAAGATGCACACACGAGTCCCGCGCAGCTCGCGCTCTTTACGGATTTGAGAACATTGATGTTACTAAGTGCTACACAAATAAACGATAGAAAAGAAAACAAAACATTATTGCATTTAATTCCAAATCTCACCGAATATAGCTTAACGTCTGTAACGTGATTCGTAATGCCACATCGAATCAAGCCAATCGAAGTTCTCCCATTTGAAGCTTATACGCAATTGCGATGCTCGGTCGTTAAGTTCCGAAAGGGGCGTATATTGGTTTCTTAAACTTGCGTTGAAAGTATAGATACTCGATTACACCAAACTATACTCGGATACACTATACTAGCTGTACTATCTCAAGGTTATGCCGACTCATCTAAACCATTGAGCCATAGAGCTATAGAGATATAGAGCTAGAGATATAGCGAAATAGAGATGTATAGATATATAGATAAAGATATATATATATATATATATATATATATATAGATATGTAGATATATAGATATATGGTTATATAAATATATAGATATATAGAGATATATATATATAAATATATAGATATGTAGATATATAGATATATAGATATATGGATATATAAATATATAGATATATAGAGATATAGATATATAGATATATGGATATATAAATATATAGATATATAGATATATAGATATATAGATATATGGATATATAGATATATAGATATATAGATATATAGATATATGGATATATAAATATATAGATATATAGATATATAGATATATAGATATATAGATATATAGATATATAGATATATAGATATATAGATATATAGATATATAGATATATAGATATATAGATATATAGATATATAGATATATAGATATATAGATATATAGATATATAGATATATAGATATATAAATATATAGATATATAGATATATAGATATAACAAGTAAGAATGCTCTAGTCGAGACGGCTCGACTAGGAGATACCCTGAGCCCTGCGAAGTGCCGATACTTCAAATATTCTATGCTTAGTTTACATATACATATATTGCAAGCAACACACACACACACAGACGCACGCTCAACTGCGCTTGGGCTGCAAGAGGCTTATGTTGTGGAAATTAAATGTTTAATAACTTTTTCTAGAAAGACTTTTTTATTCAAACTTTCAGGGCATGATTATATTATTCATATGTGTGCATGTGCCGAAGCACAAGTCTCTAGTATTTGAAATGCGTTTTTTGCAAATTTAAGGCGAAGGGGGCGTGGCACCCAAAATCCAAAAATTAGAAAATGTTTGTATTCATAACAGGCATCTACACAGTAAATTTCATGTCTCTAGCTCTTACGGTACGTAAAAGAGACGAAAAGTTATCGAAATTTATCGATAAAAAACGGGAAGAGTTATCGAATCAGGAGTATACATGTAAAATTTCAGCTCTCTAGCTTCTGTGGTTTACGAGGTCGCTGCGTTCACATAGACGGACGGACGGACGGACGGACGGACGCACAGACGGACAGGGCTATATCAACTCAGCTCATCGAGCTGATCAAGAATATATATGCTTTGTATGGTCTGCGACGTCTCCTTCAGCCTGTTACATACATTTTCACAAAACCATTATACCCTGATTTCCCATTTTCAATGGGTATAAAAATTTATAGATATATAGAGATATAGATATATGCATATATAGATATATAGATATATAGATATGTAGATATATATATATAAAAATATATAGATTTTGAGATATATAGATATATACAGATATAGATATAGAGATATAGAGATTTAGAGATATAGAGATATAGATATATAAATTTATATATATATATATATTTGTGTATGTATAGATATAGAGATATGTAGATATTCGGATATACTCATATACATATACAGATATATTAAATTTGTGGGTCTAGTTGGCTTTGCCAACTTTTCAGGCTAGGAGCCTGAGGTCGGCTCAGAATTATTTCAGTTTACTCCCAGAGCTTCTCTGGAAAACAACTAAATTTTCGGCTCAAAATTGAAAAGTGAACAAAAATAAAATAAATGAAAATTTCCAAATAAAATCGTCAAATATTTTTTTTTTCGTAAATTTTTTGGATGAACAAAATTTGTGTATTTTGGCAGAACAAAAGCAAAATTGGAAAGCGAGAAATATATGAAATTCTTACTCAATGAAATCGAGTTTTGATTGATATTTTGCTTAATTGTGCAAAAAGGGACGAATAAATTTTATCACTGGATGTACAAAAGTTTTGCAAATTCATATAATATACACAAGCTAGAGATAACCACCCAAGCGACGACACATAACAATTGATGTGCGGAGCACATCCCAATGAACGATTTAGCCTCACATCCCAGAGGAACATATTGAATACTCAGATTCGCCAATAACAATCCACTCAACCTGCCCATGATAGAAGGCAAGTATACACAATCGCTGATAAGACATGCTATATATAGTGGGGATCTGAAATCCGAGGAGACGAATGAGGTGGAATAAGAGTGATATGGGGAAGATGAGTGATGAGAATGAAGGGAAGTGAGGTTTGAGGGTTTGGGAATGGACTGAGGTGAGTCGATCTGGATATAGTGTGGTGAGATGGGAATGGATAGGTGAGGTGAATGAAACTCACCTCTAGGCGCGAAGCTAGTGAGGGAGTAGTTGAGGGCTTAACAGAAAATGATATCTATTAACTAATAAAAACTAACCAACCAACAGTAAAATAATACTTCCCTGTTTCTGGTTGCCTGTTTGAACCACAAAACAGTACCTACCACCACCGACTGTTTATGCCACTTACTGGTTCACTTTAGTGGTCAACAACAACACAATGCGGGGGGCAGGACTATCCGCAAATGCTACATGGTGAGTCGATGAACGATATCAAATCGAATAGTCCATATAAATCGCTCTCCTTTCGGACAGATGCACGCTGTATGCTAAATAATATTTTCATTTTACCATAATTAAAAAAAAACATAGTAAGTACTTGACATATGTATTCAGATATAATAGCTTAATATATGTAATTCCCAGATCGACGGTACCAGGCCCTCGACTGAGGTCGCGCAGTTTGCGTCGTTTATGTCCGTGCTATATATATACTAAATATAGGAAACCTGATTGATGCCAAAAAAGAGTACATATCATGGTATGGATATATGCCGATGATCTGTGCATATCACACATATATAGAGATATTTATATATATGGAAATCATATGAAGTGGATCGGTTTTATTTACTCAAGCATAGGGGAAACAATCCACTATCCATACACTACGCCCATATAAACTTTAATATTGCTAGCCAACATCACGTCCCGGTAAGTTACGCCGCTTCTGTATGCATCCGGTATATTATACTTGATTTCTTTGACAGGCCTGAGCGGTACCACGGCACTCACAACACCTTCCGCTCACCCTTACAGAAGTCCTCAGCAGAGTTGACTTCTAATTGTTCGTGAAAAGATGCACACACGAGTCCCGCGCAGCTCGCGCTCTTTACGGATTTGAGAACATTGATGTTACTAAGTGCTACACAAATAAACGATAGAAAAGAAAACAAAACATTATTGCATTTAATTCCAAATCTCACCGAATATAGCTTAACGTCTGTAACGTGATTCGTAATGTCACATCGAATCAAGCCAATCGAAGTTCTCCCATTTGAAGCTTATACGCAATTGCGATGCTCGGTCGTTAAGTTCCGAAAGGGGCGTATATTGGTTTCTTAAACTTGCGTTGAAAGTATAGATACTCGATTACACCAAACTATACTCGGATACACTATACTAGCTGTACTATCTCAAGGTTATGCCTATTCATCTAAACCATTGAGTCATAGAGCTATAGAGACATAGCGACATAGAGACATAGAGATATAGAGCTAGAGATATAGCGAAATAGAGATGTATAGATATATAGATAAAGATATATAGATATATAGATAAATAGATACATTGATATAGAGTTATTGAGACAAAGATGTAGCAAATGGTATAAAACATATCTTCCGCAGTTTCAGAGCAATAGTCGATAAATTGTCATAATTTATCTATTCACACCTCGACACAGCATCATAGTACCGGCGACTTCCGACCTCAGCATTTTAACATGACGAAAACTAATTGAATTAGTTTGTGGTGAAAACAATGCGAAAAAAATTCTTAATGACAATTATGGCATTTTGGTTTATGGCATACGCGCGTACAGAAAGCTTTTCACCACGCAATAGCTTTAGCAGCTAAGCTTAGCAAAATAAGAGAGAGTACAAGAGCCAAGCCAAAAGTTTTCCGCAAGCTTCAAGTGTGCCATTAAAAAATAACAACAAAAGCTCATATGAAAAAGCTTATCGCAAGCTTGCAAAGTTCATATGGAGTTGCGTTAGCGAAATGTGAATGGGAATGTCAACAAAATATCAAACTTTGAATAGATAAGAACTGAAACTGCTTTAAATTACAGACAGAGCTTTGGCTAAGCAATGACAGCAGCAGACACTGGAGACTCAAACTAAGAAAGAGCTTTTGCCAAGACTGCAGAGCTCTGCTTGACCATATCGAGGGCAATACGCACGGGCATTATCTTCGGTCAAGCAGTTGGCGTACATTGGCCCCATTGGCCGACAATCTTGGCCCACTCATTCAGAGAATGTGGAGTAAAGATGCATCGATGCGAGCTGTGCATATCGACACGTCGTAAGGCAGATAAGTTGGGAACTAACGCCATGGAGCAGAGTATAAAGCTGAATGGGGCCACGGCTGACTGAGCAGTACGAACTGAAATGATGCAACGGCTCCGGTGTAACTTGAGGAGCATAGTGCTCGGGACTCAACTGCTGAATCTGATTGCTGTGGCAGCCTCATCCGCTGGAACAGGACAAGCGCGATTGCCAGCTCAGCTCGACTGGCGCTACAACGATGCACAGTATGGAAATGCCCAGTACGACAAGATGCTGGCGCAGGGCAATGGAAGGCAGGCGGGCCAGGAGCAGCTGGGTAACTTTCAGTTTCAGTATGTGGACTACCAGCCCAAGTGCGGCTCGGGCGGACAGCCGGTGTGTGCCACCAATGGCAGCAGCTACTTCTACTTCGAAAACGACTGCAGGCTGGAGGCGGCCAATATGAAGCTGCTCTTCCAATACGGCACAGGTAAGTGAGAAGTGACGAGTGGGTGAAGAGTTCTCATAGGCATCAATGTCCTCACACAGAGTTGGAGCCCACCGAGCTGGAGCGCTGTTTGCCCCAATGCGACAATATACGCTGTACGACTGTCTACGCGCCCGTCTGTGCGGCGGCCAACAAGGATCAGGCTGTGACCTTTGCAAACGAGTGCGAGGCGCATCGACGCGGCTGCCTGACCAAGCAAGGTGAATAAGAGAATCATAAGAGACATAAGAGAGAGATAGATATGTTTCAACTTCCGATTTCAGTCATGAACATTCTGAACAAGGGACCCTGTCGCCAGGGCAGATCCAAGTCGAAGTCCTCGAGCAAGAGCAGGCGCAAGCATGGCAAGCGTCGCCATAAGACCAACTCCACAACAGCCGCAACGTCCACTCAGGGTAAGCAGACCTACTTCATGCTAGCGAACAGACCCAGTAGCACGTCCACGACGAGCAGCACCACCAGCACCACTTCAACCACCACGCCCGTGCCCATGCAGTTCCAGCAATTCAGGGGCCTGGGCAACGCTGATGTTTCTGTCTCGCGTGCCATCGATGCCTATAGCGTCTATAATATACCCGATGTGGGCTACAATTATGGCGCCATCACGGACTCGAGTCTGTCGCTATATTTGCCTGGCATAGGCACCGTTACAGATACGCCACCAAGCACCACTACCACCACCACCACTACCACCACAACAACAACAGCTAGGCCTACAACCACACATCGAGCGGAAATCAAATTCATATATATTCCCCATGCCACCACCTCCAGCAGCACCACAACGCCCCGCAGCACCAGCACCAGCACCGCTGCTTCTTTTGTGGAGGCCATTGCTGGCACCGCCGCAGCTGCAACCACCATCAGCACCACTGAGCCCATTGCGGCAGTGGCCCCCAATGCAACCGCTTTCAAAGCCGATAGCTCCACCACCAGCCCGAAACCTGAAGTTGTCAAGCCACACCCAAAACCGAAAACTATCAAAATATGATCTCAAGACGCTGACTATTAATAAACGAATATAGATATCATAAATTGTCTTATAGAGTGGGCAGATAACAGCTTTGGGTATAGCTTAAGATCTATACACTCAGTAGGCAAAGGAAGGATCAAAGGATCCTTTTTATATCCTGAACCCATTGTTCAGCCAGCAGCAGACCCTATAAAGTACATATACTTAAGATATAGTTTCAAAACTATAATATCTACATCTCCCCACAATACCTAGCACTAGGCCAAGTCAGTTTGAAATTTGTATATGGAAATTTGTGTATATTTATCAAATAGTTATAAAAAACTATATTTTTTTTAATATCTAAAATAGTAAAGTTTTTAGTCTTATGAATCGTTTGGTTTTAGTAAGATACTTTGGCATCGTATGGAATCACTTCAGTTCTGTTCACTTTTGTATTTCGACCTTCTGTGCTGAGCTCTTGGAGAGGAACAGGAATATATATGTCGGACTTGGATTCGTATTTGTGTTATTGATCTTAACCGTCTGAACATCATCCTTCTCGGACACTTGCACAATCACCTGGTTGCCAGCTGCTGGAGCTTCGTCCACATATTGTATTTGCTGCTTTGCAATCTGCTTTGATGGAGCTGAGTCGGGTGGAGCTGTTGTCGACTCCGGCGTCGAATAGTTGCCATATTCTGTTGTAGAGGCTGACGATTCCGATTTCCCAGTAGTTGTTTCCTGGGAATCCGCTGAGTTCGAACCCGCAGCTGCAGCATTGTTTAACCCTTGGACCTGTGGCCCTGCCGAGTCCGATGTTGTACTTTCAGCAGCTTCTGTAGTTGATTCTTGAGAGTATTGCTCAGATGGCTTTGTGTCTGCAGCTGTTGTGGAATCCGTAGTTGAGGAACTGACGGAAGCTTCCGTCGTGGAATTTGCTTCTGGCGGAGCTGCCGAACTGGGTGTGATATCAGTTGCTTCCTGATTCGCAGCTCCAGCATTGCTGAAGCTTTGAACTTTTGGCTCTGATGTCGAGTCCGAGTCTGAAGTGGATTCAGATGTGGAATCTGATGTGGACTCAGATGCAGATTCTGATGTGGATTCAGTTGTGGAGTCAGATGTGGATTCAGTGGTGGAGTCAGATGTGGAGTCAGATGTGGAATCTGATGTGGACTCAAATGTGGATTCAGTTGGGGAGTCAGATGTGGATTCAGTTGTGGAGTCATATGCAGATTCTGATGTGGACTCAGTTGTGGATTCAGTGGTGGAGTCAGATGTGGAATCTGATGTGGACTCAGATGTGGATTCAGTTGGAGTGTTAGATGTGGAATCTGATGTGGATTCAGATGCTGATTCTGATGTGGACTCAGTTGTGGAATCAGATGTGGATTCAGATGCAGATTCTGATGTGGACTCAGTTGTGGAGTCAGATGTGGATTCAGTGGTGGAGTCAGATGTGGAGTCAGATGTGGAATCTGATGTGGACTCAGATGTGGATTCAGTTGGGGAGTCAGATGTGGAATCTGATGTGGATTCAGATGCTGATTCTGATGCGGATTCTGATGCAGATTCTGATGTGGACTCAGTTGTGGAGTCAGATGTGGATTCAGTGGTGGAGTCAGATGTGGAGTCAGATGTGGAATCTGATGTGGACTCAGATGTGGATTCAGTTGGAGTGTCAGATGTGGAATCTGATGTGGATTCCGATGCAGATTCTGATGTGGATTCCGATGCAGATTGTGATGTGGACTCAGATGCAGATTCTGTTGTGGAATCAGATATTGAATCTGATGTGGACTCAGATGTGGATTCAGTTGGGGAGTCAGAAGTGGAATCTGATGTGGATTCAGATGCAGACTCTGATGTAGACTCAGTTGTGGAGTCAGATGTGGATTCAGTGGTGGAGTCAGAGGTGGAGTCAGATGTGGAATCTGATGTGGACTCAGATGTGGATTCAGTTGGAGTGTCAGATGTGGAATCTGATGCGGACTCAGATGCAGATTCTGATGTGGAATCTGATGCAGATTCTGATGTGGATTCAGTTGTAGACTCAGATGTGGAGTCTGATGTGGACTCAGATGTCGATCCTGATGTGGAATCAGATTCTGAATCAGCTTCGGATTCAGATGTCGATGTGGGTTCGGCTGTGGACTCAGATGAGGAAGCTTCCGTTGAGGAGTCCGTATTACTTTCTTTAGTTTCAGAGATGATATTATTTTCTGGAATGCTTTGAGCTGCTGATCTGGCCAAAGATCTTTGTTGTGGCTTATTGAAATCCAAAGGTGTTGTTGTCGAAACGAGGTCCGATGTAGTCGTATCGCTTGAAGTTGTCGGACTATAACTTTCTCCGGTAGTTGGCTCCGAAGACGAATCTGAACTTACGGTTGCTTCTGTTGACGAGCTGTAATCAGAAGCAGCAGAAGTAGCTTCTGATGCACCTGTTGAATCCTCAGGGACGGAGTCCTCATTGATCTCTTCCCTTAAGCTTTGTATTAAAACCTGCGCCTCGTTACTCGTTTTCGTTGGATCGGGTGTTGTAGCGGATGTGGATGCTTCAGTAGAAGCGTCGCCCGGTGATGCACTCGTCGTTGTCTCAAATGCTTCGCTTGACTCTGTGGGCAGAGCATCTCTCGATATGGACATATGATAAGGTTGCAGTTGAGACGCTGCACGTTGGGAATTATAAGGATTTGGATAAGCCATTGGCATCGGGGGTCCATAGGCTGGCTGGTGATAGGCAGGTCCATAAGCAGGATAACCATAGGGCGGTGGTCCATATGCCTGATAGGACGGATACGATCTCATTAGACCTGCTTGCGGTGAGTACAGGTCTTCTTCGCCTAAGCACGGTCCATCGTGTAGGTATTTCCAGGCTTGAGAGAGCAGATGGAAGGGCGAGTTAGAGATATAAATACAGAAATTGATTGCAATGGATACTAACATTCGCCCGTGTGGCATATGAATTGCAGCATTTCGCATTGGTTGTCAAAAGACTTCTGCGTACTCCCAAGTGTAGCGCAGATCGGACTGCACCTAAGCGGACACTTGACTGGGCACTCGCAGGGGCCCTCGTACAGTATGCGCCAATCTAAACAGATAAAAGATAACGTTATAGTAATCGAATCGTAAACTCCTTCATCTGGCATTTACAATTTCCCGTTAGGCAGCTGTAGCGCTGGGCTTCGCAGGCATTGTCGAAGGTCGCTCGCTGATGCGCGCCCTCGATCTTGGCGCAGACCTCCTGCTTGACATCCGAGCACTGCAGATGGTCGCACTGTGAGCCGTAATAGTCGGGTCCGCCGTAGCCCCAGCCCCAGGCGCCCGCAAAGAACGTCAAGCCAAGCAAATAGAACGCGTGCATTTTGTGGACAATCCTCAGTCCGACTCTGGCTTAGCCTCGCACAGGCTGCACTTTTTATATGACGACGAGAACCTGTCATGGGCTGGTGGCATATGCCCTCATATCATTGCAATGTCTACGTGTCCGCAGCTCTGTTTCTGTAATTAATTATATCAACGCTTCTAGCTTAGCCAGACGTTAAGTTTTTTGTGTTATTTTTTTATTACATATTTTTGTTGTTTTCATTTTTTTTGTTTAGCTTATGAAATAAATACAAGCTGCACTTATATCAGTGCTATTCGTGTTAAACGTAAACTTTGCGCCATGGGAAATTTTGTGAATTAATTTCTTTTTTGTCCAGAAAACATTTTGCAAATTACGAATATGATAATGATTAATTAAGCAGGCACGCAGCGCATGACGATACCAAAGACAATTTGTCAAGGTCAGCAGATCGTGGAAAGGTGCGCGCACTCATTCAATATTATTCATGATGACTCCATCGAAATTAAGCTGAAAAGTGACGGGATTTGTGGAATGTCTTTGGTATCAAATTGATTTATAGAAAGAGGATCTCATTGGCTAATGTGGTTGAGGTAGGACCATAGATCAATACTCCATGGGAATATGTTTGTTATGATCCATCATGCTTCCAGCTGAAGAATTGAGTTTTTCTAGTATACTTGTCATGCGATATGATACGTTAATCTATCAGAAGTATGATACGTGGATAGCAAACAAGTTATTGAAATCTTTCTGATATAAAGAATGAACATGGTTGGGTACAGCACAATTGAGCTAAAGTACTAACAATACTAATCTATGATCGAATATTCCAATCCATCAGACCAGTACGAATAACACCTTCTTGGCAATACCTGCGAATCATCCACGATTTTGGAATACCCCTGTCATCAAGTATCAAAGAAATTGCTTAGCTATCAAAATCATATGCATATATCTCTAAACATGTGCAAGGTATACGAAAAAATCGTAAATATGACAGCAAAGTTGAGGTAGGTCTCGCTAGCTATACTCAGTGGCATATCTCTCGTATCAAGTATCAAAGAAATTGCTTGGGTATCAAAAATTTATTTATTTAATTATATATATGCAGTGTAAAAGAATCTTACAATTATAATGAAGTACAGTCGGTCTATAGATATATATGTTATTGATAATATGGAACATAAGCTGACGCGGAGGCGGTGGCATAGGGCCTAGGAGGAGCATTGCCATAGTTGTTCGCAAAACGAGGGCTCGAACCAGATCCATAAGGCGCTCCAAAATTGGCTCCATAGCCGGGTGCATAGCCAGAGCCATAAGCAAAGCTATATAAATAGCCAGTGGGCTTGGGGTCAACAGATCTGTATGGGATGCCGTAGGGCCTGCGCGTTGGTCTGCTTGTGGTTGTGGTGCCATAGCTCGTTCCATTTCGTGTCGAGTTGCTGTAGAGGCATCCAATGAACTTCAACGGCTGCGATAAGCCCCTGTAGTGGAGCTGCAACTGCGTCTCCTCAGCGCATGTCTTATTGCCAGTTGTTGGGCTGGTTATCTGCGAGGCCATTGAGAGTCTAAAGACCCGGCCATTGGGCATTGTGAAGACCAGAGAAACCAGAGTGCTCTATTCAAAAGAAAATATATAGAATAGCGATTGTCGCGTGTTGAATTTTATACCACAAGACAAGTGGTATTACGTGTAGATGTTGCTGTAATATAACGCTTGCTATACTTACGGCATCCAAGTCGATGGTGACGGTTGTAGGTGCTGCTGTGGGTGGTGTTGTAGCTAGAGGTGTACTCGACTGTATTAGTGTCGATAATACTGACGAGGATTGAGTTGTTACTACTGTGGATGCTGGTGTTGTGGATGCTGAGGTTGTGGATGCTGGTGTAGTGGATGCTGTCGTAGTAGATGCTGGTGTAGTGGATGCCGTTGTGGTGGTTGGTGTTGTTGTGGATGCTGGTGTAGTGGATGCAGTTGTTGTGGATAGTGTTGTTGTGGATGGTGTTGTTGTGGACGGTGTTGTCGTGGACGGTGTTGTCGAGGATGGTGTGGTTGTGGATGGTGTTGTCGAGGATGGTGTGGTTGTGGATGGTGTTGTTGTGGATGGTGTTGTTGTGGATGGTGTTGTTGTGGATGCAGTTGTTGTGGATGCAGTTGTTGTGGATGCAGTTGTTGTGGATGCAGTTGTTGTGGATGCAGTTGTTGTGGATGGTGTTGTAGTCGTTGATGCTGCTGTGGAGGCTGTTGTTGTGGATGGTGTTGTGCTGGATGTTGTTGTAGTTGGCACTGTTGGTGTAGATGCTGTTGTAGATGCTGGCGTTGTGGATGCTGTTGTGGTGGATGCACTTGTTGTGGATGTTGTCGTTGTGGATGCTGGTGTAGTCGTTGCTGCTGCTGTGGATGCTGTTGTAGTCGATGCAGTTATTGTGGAAACTGGTATTGTGGATGCTATTGAAGTGGCTGCTGTTGTAGTCGTAGCTGTTGTGGATTTTGTTGTTCTGCAGTTTGGCGTAGGCTTCCTGTAGGGAGTCGGTCTCGGCCTTGGTGGACGTTGAGTCAAATATTCGCGCATATTGCTGTAATAAAAGCCGTTGGTCGGCGAATATGTGTCCTGCGCCTTGTAATAGAGATAGGGATTATATGGTCTCGAGTAGCTTGGTTCAGGGTCCACAGATTGGTATGAATAGGGCAATTCATAGACGTTGGCATTCGCATAGGCATGCCACTTTGGCTCTGACAAGCAATGTCTCATGTCAACCTCCACAAGTGCTAAAGAGTAGTTCAGAGTTAAGATCAGAGAGTCTTTAGTTCAGAAGTAAACCTACCTCGTTGGCCATCGAAGAGCAGACGCACATTGAAGGCATTCAGGCAGCAAATGTTCTGGAACGAACGATAGCAGTAGCCGTTGGTGGCGCACACGGAGCGACCGCAGGAGCCATAGTCGACACGTCCGCTGAGTGCTTCTTGCTCGAGGTGAGCCTGATCCTCACAGCGCTGGGCTGCGACCAAGCCGAGCAAACTGACTGTCAATGCAACGGAAGCGATCTGTGACCACATGTCGAAGGTCTATGGGCCAATAACATACTTTGTTCGCCCTGCACTCGCTTTTTTATACCTACGAAAGAAACCTAAGATGCATAGCTGCTGCCTCGCACAATCTCAAGCTCTCTCTCTCTCTCTCAGCAGAAGCAGACGTCGGCGGACGTCGGCGTCTTATCATCTCGTTGCTTACGTGCCTGACCTGCGCTGAAGACGCCAAAGGCGGGCGCCAGCCACATTATTCTTTGTACCTGAGACTCTCTGTATAGTGACTAACTAAATTAATTAAGTAATCAATGCCAACTAATTAAAGTTAATTGAGTTGCAATGCGATGCATTTCAGCAGACGCAATTCAATACGAATCACTGCTTGGCACTGCTTGACCTTATGCGCTGCTTGCGCAACAGCGTGACAAGCAGTTCGCAAAGCAGTGCGCAGCATCTGCCATCTGTGAACGCCCACAACGAGCGCTGCTTAAAGCATATCTTAACTAATACAAATAGTATAACAGTTTTACAAATTTTGAGTGATTAAATAAATGTTTTTGTGGCTATCAATTAAAAAAAATACTTCAGGATCACTCCTCGAAGGTTGCTTTATGCCACGCCCCATTCGATATTCTATATTTGTATTGGCATGGAAATGAAATCATCTTTTTACATACTTTTTGCATGCTTCTTACACCCTTTTGTCCTTTTACTTGCCTGCGTAATTACATTGGAATAGTTATTTGAAACTTTATTGCGCTTAATTAACTATAAACAACAATTAAGTGTTCCAACTCACAGTTTGGCGGAGCCAAAAGTTCAAACAAAGATCAAGTTACCAAGTGCAGGGTCCACGCACAGTGGTTAGAGTTGTTCTATATACTGGAATAATCATAATAATCATATTGCAACTAAAAATAAATAAAATCTCAGTTAAAGCCAATATTATTTATACAAATTTATGACCATTCAAATCAGAGCAAATAATATGGTTTATAGAAATTTAAAGAAATTTCAACATTTTCGTAGCAATTCCAAACATTTTAACATCGCTTTTCTCTCAACTTTTCAAATAGAATTCAAAGTTTGTTTCGCCCACACGCGCCACTGTGCATCGGTTCGAACAGCCCTCGTATAACAGTCGGCACTGCTTGCTGGGCAACTTGTAGGATAAGCTGGTAGGACTCCGTGGCAGAACGCTCAGCTTCGCGCCGGCATCATTTACCAACGCGAAGCCGTTGCGAACGGTCGTCGCAGCAGCAAAGCTTTTCAAATCATTTGTTTCCATTGAACTAAATTTTTTTTTGGCGCGAACTGAAGTGTAAGAGAATTGAGTGATCCATTGTATATATTAATATATATACTATATTTATATATATTTAATGATATAGCGCAGTCGGCGAGCGTAAACAACAATCCGTCTCTGGCACAGATGGCCCTGCTGCGTGCAGGTAAGTGTTCGTAATGGCTCTGAGTGTTTGCCTAGTGCGGAAGTGTTTGCCTCTATAAATAGTTCGTACACCCGCAAATCCTATTAAATATCTGGTGCCATTGATTGCCGAAAGAAAGAACGAAAAAACGAATAAATTTCCCCAGGCTATGGATTGCATGGCATGCTCAAGTGCAATATCCTCTTCGTATGGGCGCAGAACGGGCAAAAAACGTTTGAAATTTCATGTCAATGCATTTATGATTTATTCACGGCGGCGTCTTTTATGCCCCGTCCCCGACCATAAATTCGAGTGGATAAATATAAAATGGACGAGAAATGAAGAGGAGCGAAATCAAAAAATAATATTTCCCCTCGAACTGCTCCCTCTCTCATCCTCTGTCCCACCCCTCGCTGTGTGCACAGCTCTCCAAAAAATAGTCGCTGGCAAATCTATCGAACGTTGCGTATACGTCGCGTGGGTCCCCGCCGAAAGGCAAACATGTTTATTTAGTGCGAGACTTGCTGCGGCAAGCTGATTCGATTAGCTGCCTAACCGCTGCATAAACGCCAGCCCAAACACAAAACGGCCAAAAGACCAGCCACCACTCAACCACTCAACCACTGGCCTTCATTACGTCGCCCGTGGCAGGGAAAAACATCTCGTGGCGGTCACGTGGAGGCAAATTGAATGGCCACCAGCGACGTCTGCTAATTGTATAACTTTCATTTCGTATTTAGTGGCAGCGAGTGGCAGGGAGCCACTCGCTCCTCAACCACCTGCCGTCACCTGTGCACATCCTCGCCACTGCAGCTCAATTCAATTTGCCATTGTGCCGAGTCTTTGGCCATTTCTTTTCATTCATTGAGCGCTTTGTGTGACACTTTGTCCTGTTTCCTCTGCTTGTTGCATTGTGGAGGAGAGGGAAGAAAAGAAAAGAAAGAAAAATTATTCTCTACGCCTTTTTTCATTGGCCGTGATAAATGCCTTGTTTTTCGTGTCTCGTTTCGGGTCCCGATGTGAATGAACCCCAAAAGGCAGCATTCCCCAACACGTTTACTCGTCTAGTATAGAATGGCTTTCGAAATTTATAGTGGAATAATGCATGATTTAGGTTGGCCTAAGCGAGGCAACCATTTCATCTCGAGACTTTGACCCAACTCGTTGAAAATTGATTTTTATCACTAAAGAGGGTCCCTTCATCATGCTGTTAAGCTTAGATATTTGACATCTTATTATCATTGTCATTATCATTAGCATATTTTTTTTTCGTAGTTGTATCATTGTCAGTGAGCAGTAGCATTAGCATTAACATTAGTATTAGCATTATTATTATCATAAGCATTGACATTACCATTTTCATGGTTATCGTCAAAATCAGTACAATTAGCATTAGTATTAGCATTAGCATTGGCATTCACACATCATTTTCACTATAATTCTTATTTTATTTATAAGTATTATTAGCATTGACATTGACATTAGCATTAGTATTAGCATTAGCATTATCAGTCATTAGCCCTACTTCATTCTTATTACCATTATCATTATTGTGATTACTCTTATAATATAGATCATTGTCATTATCATTAGCATTACGCATTAGTCCTCATAGCTAATGCAGTATAATGTAGTCGGCTCGATGCTATTTATTACACGATATTCCATTGACAGCAGCTCGGAGGGAACTGTTTTCTTAGTTCCCCTTTCTATTTGTTTTTATGAACTTGCCACGCGTCATAATGGAGGCAGCGCTGCTTTGGCAATGCTCATTAGAATGCCATGTGTACACTCTGCCCACACCCGGAGCAGCTCGCTGAAATAAACAGCCCGCAGAACAGTGCAAACATTTGCATACATGACGAAAAACACAAATGAGAGTTCCTAGCGAATGTTGGTCAAGCCAGAGACTGCGGCTCGAGAAGGATTGAAAGGGCCAGGCCGTAATAGAGCATAAGCACTAAGTGCTTCGCATAGAATGCGAGGGGTTCAAAGTTCAACTCGAAGTTTGAAAAGAAGAAAGCAAAACAGGAATTTAAAGGTC
Source organism: Drosophila peninsularis (assembly GCA_035047485.1). NCBI lineage: Eukaryota > Metazoa > Arthropoda > Insecta > Diptera > Drosophilidae > Drosophila > Drosophila peninsularis. The sequence continues at coordinate 3,845,935 of JAWNPN010000042.1, forward strand.
ATGTAAACACAACTCAAATTAGGTTAAGCTTAAGTGGGGCTAGCTTCATGGCGGCAACACCTACAGTCCGAACGGCAGATATCTGAAAGGTCAAGCTGAGCTCTGCTCTGATAAATGCGCATAAATAGTTAGCTTGTTGCATCGGCTCAGAGTTTAGGCCGTGGGCCACGACGGAATGCGTCGGTAATGAGGCAACAGGCACCACGATGGCCACGATGGCCCTTGGCTGTGGACACTCGAAGGAGACAGGAGACTGGCGACTGGAGCTGGAGGAGCTGCAAGAGCTCTTCAATCCGACCTGTGTCCTATGTCAATTTTGGCTCAAGTGCGGCCGCACCTCCAGCCCAATTTGCTCATTTCATGGCTCCGGTCTGGGCTGCCTCTTAATAGCATAATTTGGGGGCATGTGGCCGAGTGGGCGGCGGCGGCTTATGAATTTAGGTGCGACTCATCGCATTGCTTTGCCTGCAACTACGACTCACGGCTTTTTATTGTTGCCGACTTTTGGGCGCTTATTAAATTTTTATACGTGCACAAACAAAAATTGTTACACAAGATGGACACTGGATTGAATTTCATTTGCCACAAACGCCGACGCCGACGCCGTTGCCGTTGCCGTTGCCGTTGCCGTTGCCGTTGCCGTCGCCTCAGCTGCCGTCAACTTCACCTCAATTTGCCATTACACAAACACAAAGAGAGATAGCCCCACATTAAGTATACAAATTTGGTAATTGTGCTCTTCATGTATATTTAATTTGTGTTTTCATTTTTCCCCTGCCCTCTCTTTCCTGCGCACTTTCAACTCACAATTATATTACTTGTCCCTCAGCTGCTGTCGCCGTGCACCACTTGCCCGGCCCCAATTCTGTTCCTTACTCAATTTAAATCATATTTCGCTTTATATGCAGCGACTGTGTCTCGCTCTCAAAAGACTAGTTCTAGGCATTTTAAGTTGACCTCGAGGGCCCTAGTTTCTCCTACACTTTCCTTCTGCTCTCCATGCACTTTTTGGTGCATTTGAGTTGAGGAAGCTGACTGCATGTTATCGATAACTATCGATTGCTAGGCGAGCTTGATAGAATCTTATCTGTGTCCCTCTGTCTCTCACTGCTTCTATCTCTCTCTCTCTCTCTCTCTCTCTCTCTCTCTCTCTCTCTCTCTCTCTCTCTCTCTCTGTCTCTCGCAGTATCTTTCTGTCTATCTCTGTCTCTCTGTCTCTCTCTGTATCTCTCTCTCTCTCTATCATTCTCTCTGTCTCAGTCTCCTCTGTCTCTGTCTCCCTGCCTCTATATGTCTCTCTCCGTCTCCCTCTTTCTATCTCTCCCTATCTCTCTCTCTCTCTCTCTCTCTCACACACTCGCTCTCTCTATCCCATCTTCTCGGCCGCTCTTCCCTCCACAGACGCCAGCCTCCGCCAGCAAGTCCCTCGCGATTCCATAGAAATAAGGAATCAATCGGATGTTAAGCTAATTTATAGCTGCCTACTGTTGAAGCAGTACAAAGCCGATTACGAATTCATGGCTTGCTTCCTGTGCAAATTTGAGTCAGCCAGCAGAGAGAAGAGAAAGAGAACGCGAGAGGAAGCTAGCTGGAGACAGAGAGAGACAATTCTAAGCGGCTAGCCACATATGCAATGCCCCGAAGTGCGGCAGTCAGGTGTCGTAAATTGTGCTACATTTTGTGGCACTTTAATCGATTCATTTGATTTCCGACCAGACGCTCGCACACACACGCAGGCACTGCAGCCCATATGGAGTCAAGAGCGAAACACTTGCGGCCAAGTTCAAGCAATCAAAGCCAATAGAAAATAACAAAAACATTTTGATCCCCATCCGCTTTGATTTGGATTAATTGTAAACAGCAACGGGGGGCCTCGACGTAATGTTATAAGCCAATTTCACGGCCATAAATATCAATGCAAAGTGAAAAGAATGAAATCAAAGTCAAAATCAAATTCCTCGAGCCCGGTAGCCAGAGCGTCTCCAGCTCGCGTTGCCCGGGCTCTGATTTATGCTCGATGAAATTTAAATAACGATTTTTGTTCTCTTTTTTTGCCCAGCTAAGCAAATTTATTAAAAAATAATCCAAGCAGCAGAAGCTGCGGCATGTAGTCGACTGCTGCATACCCTATGCCGGTAGAAGCTTCTTGAATTATGTGTAATATGAGTATAGTAGTATTGAAGTAATAGTAGTATTATGAGAAGTAGTAGTAGAAAGAGTAGTAGAATATGAAGTAGTAGTAGTAGAAATAGTAGTAGAATAAGAAGTAGTAGTAGTAGTAGCAATAGTAGTAGGTGTAATATGGAAAGTAGTAGAAGAGTCGTATAATGAGTAGTAGATATGATTGAAATAGTAGTAGAATATGAAGTAGTAGTAGTAGAAATAGTAGTAGAATATGAAGTAGTAGTAGTAGAAATAGTAGTAGAATAAGAAGTAATAGTAGTAGATATAGTAGTAGAATAAGAAGTAGTAGTAGTAGTAGCAATAGTAGTAGGTGTAATATGGAAAGTAGTAGAAGAGTCGCATAATGAGTAGTAGATATGATTGAAATAGTAGTAGAATATGAAGTAGTAGTAGTAGAAATAGTAGTTGAATATGAAGTAGTAGTAGTAGAAATAGTAGTAGAATATGAAGTAGTAGTAGTAGAAATAGTAGTAGAATAAGAAGTAGTAGTAGTAGTAGCAATAGTAGTAGGTGTAATATGGAAAGTAGTAGAAGAGTCGTATAATGAGTAGTAGATATGATTGAAATAGTAGTAGAAAGTATCAGTAGATGTATATAAAATAGTAGTAAAAAGATTCAGTAGATGCATCCAATTGACTTTCATACTCTGTTTCTCCCTATAGTAATATACCCCAGCAGAGCTTAAGCTAGGGTATCTCTAGCATATGTTGATTTATGTGAGTTGCCAACTTTGTCGATAACCAGCTTAGGATGCTTAAGCCAAACACAACAAAAATCACAATGACAACAACAATGACAATGCCAATGCCAACAACAATGACAATGATAATGAAAACAACAACAGCATTGGCCAACATTGGCCCAATTGATAGCCAGCAATCGGGGCTAGCCCAAGAGCCCAGATGTCTTGTAAATATCAACGTTGCCCACTTCGCTGTTCGCCTCGAGTTTCATGAATGCTATTCCCTGTCAGCTGAAAGGAGAGTATATTGGTTCTGTGTGTACTCTGTCTGCGCCTTCGAGTGCGGCAAATGCCAAAGTATCAATAATTGAGCTATGAACGTGCATTGTTCAGTGGGATGAGTTTGCTCTCAGTAGTTTCTGCTTTCCATTTTTATTCCCTTGTTTACGGCGCGTTTCGAGGTGTGAGAAAAACTAAAAACACCTTTTATGCCCCTTGCTCATATTCTATTTAATTGCAGCTGGCTATATACATTTTGATGAGCAGTCAAATGAATTGCTTCAATTGATTTACTTGATGTGAATACTATGAGAGAGGGGTGGTGGGAGGAGGGAGGGAGGCAGCAACAGAATGTAAGAATTTGATGAAGTAGAATTCATTAAATTGGATATCGATAAAAAGTCAAACTGATGAGAATCACATAGAAGAGCGATCAGTGCTTTTCACACAGAAGACCTATTAAGAAGATAAATATGACTAGAAGTGCCTCTTACTGTATTCACCCACACAACCACGCCCTTTATCTTCATTTTGGGGTATGCACAGCTCCGACTCGACGCCTCTGGCGCATGGTTAATCAACTTTTCTTAGTTAGGGAAACTTTTAATGAGTGAAACATAATGACAAATCGCAACGAATTGAAACTAAAATTGAATTCAAACAGAATTTCAAGCTGGAACGAGTTAGGCAAATGCCAAAGAGTTTCCTGGCTGCTGAAGGCTTAGCTTTGATTTTGGCTGAGTTTTGGCTAACATTAAATAATTAATTATTTAACAGAGAAAATACATTTGAAGTTTAGTTAAATATAAGTATGGAAAAATGATCAAATAATCATCAAAAGCTGGCACAAGTTAAGCCCGGGAACAATTTAATTAAGAGCAGCAACTGGAGAGATAGAGCGAGAGAGAGGGAGAGAGGGATGTTGGGAATCAAGTGGGTCACAACGGGCAGCAGAAACCAATTAAACTGACAATGGAGGCCAATTGACGTGGGTGAAAAAAAAAAAAAATGAAATCAACGAAATTATATGTAAATGGCAAAGTTTGCAAACTCTTTACACTCGAACCCGATGCAAATGGAAACAAAACAGAAAATTTCAACTCAAGATTTCTGAAATGATATCAAAGCAGCAAAACAGGAGCAAAAACAATTTCAATGTAAATAACATTTAGGTGTTTGCAAAATGTCGCCTGCCTATCCCTAATTTCCGCTCCGAAAGAGTGAGAGTGGGCGTGGAGTGGGAGGCAGGGCCTCTGCATTGTCAATTGCTTTTTCTATTATTTTTGTTTTAAAGCTTTTAATGTCATTTATTGTCGGACAGATAAGCACGAACAGAGCCTAGGCCAAAGGCAAATGCAAATAGAAAACAATGGAACACATACAAAACAGAGGAGGAGAGGGAGAGAGAGGAGGTTGAGGAAGCGAGGAAAAGGAAAAGGAAAACCAATTGAGTGGCATATCAAAGGGAAAACACCTGTTTGCTTGAAAAGTGTGAACGGAAGAGGTGGAGAGGGACAAGGGTCAAGGGAATAGCAAAAGGATTTGCTAACTGTAGAGCAATGATATATGATATATTCATATATTTGTATATTCATATATTCATTTATTCATATATTCACATATTATTCATAATAATTCAACAATTGAGTTATCTAGATATTTTTATTATGCTGATTATTGGTTACATATATATATATTATACCGATCTCCATTGTATTATTAGTGTTATTATTCGTAGTTCGTTAGTTAGTTCTCGTAAGTTCTCTCTTAGGGCGCCAGGCAGCCACTCACTTCGAAGAACGGGTCGGTGCCCTGGGTCAGGCTAATCTGGTAGACATTTCCCGTGGCACAGTTCAAGTCGATCGCAACGCCGAATATCTGAACGCCGCCAGCGCTTACGACGAGCCTGAACGGATTGGAGCCCTGGAATGAAGAAAGAAACGTTTACGAATAAGTGGAATGAAGGAACGAAAGAGGTAACACTAAGTGAAGGATGGAAGAGCTAGGCAGACTGATCAATAGGAGAAAGCAAGTGAAGTAGATGAAGAGAGTGAGATAGAGAGAGGGATTGAACTACTTACAGGCGATGTGGTAGGTGCTATTGTCGTAGGTGCAACTGTAGTGGGTGCAACTGTAGTGGGTGCAAGTGTGGTAGGGGCGTCTGTTGGAGCTGCTGTAGGAGCTGCTGTAGGAGCCGCTGTAGGAGCCGCAGTTGGAGCTGCTGTAGGAGCTGCTGTGGGAGCCGCAGTAGGAGCCGCAGTTGGAGCTGCTGTAGGAGCTGCTGTAGGAGCCGCAGTTGGAGCTGCTGTAGGAGCCGCTGTAGGAGCAGCAGTGGGAGCAGCAGTAGGAGCAGCAGTTGGAGCTGCTGTAGGAGCAGCAGTTGGAGCTGCTGTAGGAGCTTCTGTAGGTGCTGCTGTAGGAGCAGCAGTGGGAGCAGCAGTTGGAGCTGCTGTTGATCCATATGGTGGGGCATATGTAGGAGCAGCTGTTGGCGCTGCTGTAGGAGCAGCAGTAGTGGGTCCGGTTACAGGAGCAGCCGTCACGTACACAGGCGGATAGATCGGATAGCTGCCGCTAATCGGCTTTCCATAGGCGCCAGGCGCCTCGGCAAGGGCTCTAGCGCCATTGGGTCCACTGGCCGCGGCATAGGCGTACGATCTGCCGCCCGTTCCAGTTGCCACGCTGTACTGTGCATTGCCATACGACGGCGCCACCTCGCTGTACAGGTAATCCAGCTGGGAGCTGCCGCCCGGCGCTGCGCCGTACTGGCTGTAGGTGTAGTCGTCGTCGTAGGTCTCGCCATAGTACTGGGCAACGGCGGCAATGGCCAGGCTCATGAGCAGGCAGAAGCTGAGCGCAGACATGGTGGAGTGGTGTGGTGGTGGAGTGCTGACTGGCTGACTGATGTCTCGTTGGCCCCCACCGTTGCCTTTTATGAGCAGGTGGCAATGTCTGCAGCGCTTGGAGAGCGGATGACGCTATTCCATCGCCTTTGTCCATATGCGCTCACATAAGACACACATGGATTGTCACTCGCAGCGGCAATTGGCATAATCGTTCTATCGCCGCACGTGACTCATTGTCTGCCACTAGCCCGGCAACTCGGTGCGCTTTCGACCCCCGGCTAACTAACCCACTTTCATGATCAACTGCTTTAGTTTTTTCTTTCATTCGTTCTGCAAAGCCAGCTTATCAGCGCTCTACGTGCATTCAGCTCGCGCTTTGACTATGACATAACAAAAACATAATTGTAGAGTGCAACACACACACACACACGCACACTCGGTCTATTTTTTCTAGCTCCCTCAAGTTTTAATCGGTTTTGGAGCTGCGCAATAAAAACTTTGTTAATCTCACTCACTTTTTTCGTCGTGCCTCGAACTAGCCAACTCTGCAGCTTTTTGTGTTAACTTAGGTCCGAAACTAGCTATATATATATTTCTATCAATTTTGAGTGTTTACTCTGGGCTATTCGATTTTAATGCGATTATTGCTGTCGGATATGAAATGTATAAACGGATTATCAAGTTGTCTGCTTGAGAAACTTATCCCAGCTGCCTCAACTAGCTCTGCTCTCCTGCTTGCTTTCTCCTTATTGCCGCTGAACTGCTTGCCTAAGTAGGGTATATTGATTTTGTTAGGTTGTGTGTTGCAGGCAGCAGTGGGCATGGTCAATGGTCATGAAGCTGATGTTGTTTGGACTATGTTCAACTGTGGCGTCCATACAGACTCAGCTCTGCCTCCATCCCTGCGTCTATCTATCAGTTTGTCCTAGTGCATACATCTTCATTAGACACTTGCTTCGGCATCTAGAGATACTTCCCTCAACATCAATAGATTCTTTTCTTTTCTATAGATACATCTATGTATAAATAGATAAGAAAGTATCTCCAACAGCCTTTCGCTATGTTCCAAATAAAGCAAACTTAGTCGGGCTTTCTGAAATGTTTAAGCACTAAAACAAAAGATCCAGCCATAAAAATAAAAATCCTTGTACACATTTTGAAGTCTATTTAAAGCTTTTTGCTTCACATATTGTGTTGAGCCATAGCTACCAACTTGTTTTAATAAGCTCATCTTTTGTCAGACAATAGACGTTCTCTCTACCTCCCTGCCTCCCGCTCTCTGTCTCTCTCCCTCTTCTCACATATATATATAAAATCTATATTACTCACAGAAGTTGTTGCAATGTATAGAGCAGCTAGTCGAGGAGGATGCTGGCTCTCTCTTCCTCTGCCTCCCTCTGTCCCTCAGCGTGTTTAGTCAAGTTTGAATATATGTAAGCCACAACAGCTGCAAGCATTTGGCACTGCACCCTGCATGAGCCGGTGGGGCGGGAAGTTGGGCTTCTTGCAACCAGCTGAAGAGAAATATTCAACATTTATTTGTGGCTAACAATTCATTTGGCTCGAGTCTCGACGCTCGGGCCAGCTGGCAAATCAGTCAGAGCTCTCTGCCCTCCATTTATTGTCATATACAAAGTGCAGCAGCTGACAGCAGATGTAGAAGGCTTGACATGCTGCCAAAGATACCCTGTAAAGTTAGCTGAGGTGCTTGAAATGATGAGAGAGGGAGTGATATAGTCGTTGCTGTGTGCCAAAGCAGCTCGTCACTTAGTTAGGGTATCTGCTAGTCATGCACTGCCATCTTAAGCACTTTTACCACTCAAACTTTTGTACACTTTTCCACGCCATCCACATAGACCTTATGACTTCTTTCAAGGGTACAAGGTATGCACTCATAAAAGCACACACTCCCACACACACACACACACGCACACCCATACACACACCCACACATACACTCATATTTTAGCTGTAAAACAATTTGATTGCAACTTGTTGCTCGTTGCCAGCGTTTTGGGTCCCCTGCACGCTGCGCACTGCTTGCTCGAGCTGCTGCTGCTGCTGCCCGGCTGCTCAAGTGTCGGCAAAGCAGTTCGCCAGACAGGCTTTCGCACAGTTCCACATGGGGTTGGGGGTGGCTTTTCCCTTTGCTTGCATATGAATATGATGGACAGCTACGCGATGCCGATGGCCAGGCTGGGCCAGGCTAGTGGAGCACGCATCGCGCTCGTCTCATTTGCCTGGCTGCGCTGATGTGGAGCAGTCGCGTTTGTGTTGTTGTCGGGTTTTGTGATATGTTTTTGGCGCCAGATAAATTTCGAATCATTTGTATAAATAAATAACCAAACAGCGGGCGCTGCGCGTTAATTAAACAAAGAGCCAACCGCAACAACAACAACAACAACAACAACCACAAACAACAACTAGAACAACAAACAAATATCGACAAGTTTGTTCCACGGCAAATGTGAGTGAAGATTTCCTCGAGTCAAATGAAATTTATGCTCTTGCTTTTGAGATGTGCGAAAAATGATATAAATATGCATGGGAAATATTTTAATAATCGCAACTGAGTAAATTTATAATGATTCAGCAAGAAGAAGAAGAAGAAGACAAGGCGAAACTTTTGTATATAGAAGAAATCAATGTGCCAGCGTCTTATGATTATTTCTTGGGGCAGCAGCAGCGGAGCACTCAGCTAACTTCCAGAATTTCATTCCAGCTAAATCAAAGAACAATAACTAACCTGGCAACAGCAGCAGCAGCAGCAGCAGCAGCTAATCAGCTAAATAAACAGAAATATCCGTGGGCTAAGTGGAAAAGTTTTCGGCCAGCAGCATCCGCAGGAGGACAGAATTTGATGTTTCCAGGAATTGATGTGGACGTGAAGCATTCATATTACAAATTTATGCACAGCTAAAACAATTTTAGTTTAGCCATAAAAAAGTGGGTATTAAATGTATATTAGCTTTGTGCTAGAGCTAAACTAGGAGTTGAGCTGCACAGGAAGAGAAGTTTGTGGAGGGCAGTAGAAGCAAGACTAAGTTGAGCTGAGCTGAGGTAGATGGGGTGGGGAAACGCAAGAATCAGAAGAGAGCTAGAGTTTATGCAACAGAAGAGCTAAGAAGCGATGAAGGCCGTCTTAAAGGTGTCTTCTAGGCAGAAAGTGAGAGAGCTATAGAACAAAAGAGAAATATCTATGAAATAAATCAACTTCTGCTGCTTAAGACATATATATCTAAGCTTCTCTTCAGCCTTAGCAAGTCTTCAGCTTGGGAAGTTTAGAAGATAGTTAGAGATGTCGATGGGTGGGCAATATCGATAGGGGCATAGACAGAGCCAACAACAGGTGTACAGGCAGAGGAACAGACAAAAGGATAGACAAGTGGAGAAAGAGAGAGAGAAAGCTGAGATAAACACACAGCTAGGCAGGCGTATGGACATGCAGAGGCACAGCAGAGTTACAGGCCACAGTGGCTATACTGAGTCACATCATGCCGCTGTTGAAGAATATACTATATATGAAGTATGCAATATATAAAATGTCATATAGAAAAGTATGCCATATATAAAGTATATGTCGTATCGATATGATATTGGGCCGATATACTTAGCTTGCTGTAATTGCCTCCTACTGCTTCATTAATGTTGGAGAAGAGCTGTCTCTTGTCTCTTGATCTGTGGTGTATAATTGTCAACGTGAGGGAGACAACCATTGATGTTGCTGCACGCCGTCCCGGGAGCTGAGCTCAGGCTCTAGCCACAGAGTGGCTAAGAAGTCGATATACGACTAGAGCAGTCCCTGACAGTAGGAGACTGACAATGGGCACTAACTGCGTGGCTGTGAGAGGAGAGAGAACGTTCTTACATCCCGGAAATTCGTGAGATTAAACAGGGAAGCTGATAAAATATATAAATATATTTACGCGTTCAACTAGGCCATCCACAGCCTGCTCAACTCGGGCTATATACCCAGCTTAGCACTCATCGATGAAAATTCTGCCAATAAAAAGCGGTTTCAATAATTCATATTATGATTATCAATATATATGAACTTGGTCCCATTCTATTATTGTACCAATAAATGTACCTTTCAATAAAAAAATATACTAAATGCCTGCGGGTCAAAGGCCCGCATTACTATCCACCTTGGATATAAACAAATTCAGGCAAAGTGTCCTTCATAAATAAATAAATAAAATATAAAAGTATATATATATATTACATATAATATTTACAATTTTCGTAATGCTCACAGAAGAAACAACAAGAAAAAAACATGCATTTAAATCTAGATAAGCTCTTCGATTGTCCTGGTGAGCTGTGAAAGGAGCACTTTGCCCAGGCAATGAGCCAGAAAATGTGCAAACACACACACACACAGGCACGTAATCTCCCACACACAGACACCAGCATAATTGCATTGAATGACCCACACACACACACACAGAAGTCGTCTGGACAAGGCTAAACTCATTTATTATTATAATTGCTGCAAAAAAACGAAGCAGCTCAGCCGTGGCCAAAAATTGTTGCATGAACGAATCGTGTTGCCACATTCAGTTGGCTATAAATGTGTATTGGTGTGTGTGTGTTTGTCTGTGTATTTGTTTCAATTTCCGTTGCGGTGCCGCCAGCATCATTTACCACATAAACATAAACATTAACTAGACGACATACAGCTGACGCCGCTTGCCCGGCGCCCACCATACTGCAGTCAACAATTCATCAAGAGGCAACATTGCCGTATCCAATCCATATGTACATATAATTATTTCCAGCCCAATATCGATTGCGCCGCAACATTATCTAAGCATAACTAGCCAAAGGCAATTTATCTTCTCTCTCTCTCTCTCTCTATTTCTCTCTCTATCTCTATCTGCGTCTTGTATCGTTGGCAAACATAATTTTCAATATCAGCTTAATTTATGCAGCGTCACAAATTTGCTTCTCGACTCGAAATTATTCCATTAATTTTCGATATTTATGAAAATTTATGGATTCCGTTTACATTTTTTCGACTTTTGTATATATAAGGGATATATATATATATATATGCACTAACTTTCTTTACATAGCTAACATTTACTTAGATTTTATTTTGTATTGAATACAGCTCGACCTTATGTCTGACATTTATCAGATTCAGGAAATAAACTCCGAAGCTGAGTTGCTGCTTCGAGCTCACTTTGTTTTTGTTTACTAGGGTTTCAGTATCACGAGAAGCATAAACTTAAGCTGAGACCGACTCGTATGTGAGACGTACTTAGTGTGTAATCCGAAGACTACTTTTATTTCCTGAGTACCTTTCGTTTAAAAATGGTTCAGTTTCTCATGCTAAACTCTCTTCTAATATGCATTTTTCTAACTTCAAGTTGAACAAGTTGCACAATCTTTTGCTAGACGAAAGTTGAGCTGCTTGCTTTAACTACTGCATAAGTTTCCTATGCTCACTTTGTACTCATATAACATTTTTTCTCATCTCTCGCAGCATAAACTCTTTTAAGACTTTGTTTTCTAGAGCTACTTTCTTCTTCTGCTTTTGAGCTATAAAGTGCGTGCTTCATGTTCAGTTTTTCTGGTTGTATCTTGAAATTGTTTAGTTTTTCATAACATATGCATTTCATTTTACGTAAACTGCTTGAACTGCTTTGTTGAACTTACAATGCTCTCTTGACATTGATTTCATTGCATCTCAAATTTATTAGAAAAATTCTTCCACAGGCAACATTCCTCTATATATAAAAACTAGCAAAGGGCTTCAATTCCAGTAGTTCTTGACCTCCATTCAGACTATAAACATATATTTCAGTAATTTCCGCTTCACTTTTTTTTCTGTAATTTCATTTCATTCTAAATGATAAAATTTATGAAATCTATTTCGCAACTAATCCATTCACTTATGCCGCCTCGGGACCTTTTATACGCCTGGGCACGAGAGTACGTAATTATAAATCGAGATTTGAACGTACGTGACTGGGTCTCAGTGCCACACACACCCTCTCCCCCTCCCCCTCTCTCTTAGTGCTGCCTGCCTGTTGCACGTGGCGTATGCGCAATGTAGCCTTAATTGCACAAGGATAATGAAAGAAGATGAAGTGAAGCAGGCAGCCTCGCCCTGACAGCTAGCTAAACTGGCATTCCAACAACTGATGGCACAGCTAATTGCTATAGCAACAACAACATCGTCGCCAACAAAGGAAACAACAAAGGCAACAACAAGCCCCATAACTCAATTATACGGCTTGAGCCAGTTGTTGGCTTGCAGGCAAAGTGACTACGGCGCACCAATGCAGATGACATTGTATGCCTTTTCTCAGCTCATAGTTGACCATGGCGGCGGCAGCAAAATGTCTAAAGAGTTACTTTGTAGTCAAAGCAACTTGTTTCGTTGGCAACAAGTGACCATGGAGGAGGACATGCGACTGAGAGCTCAGTTTCATTTTTGTTTTTGACTCGGGCATGTCTTGCAGACGGAGGAAGGAGATGGAAAGATGAGGAAACAGACGAAAATAGGCAAAATATTGATTAATGATGAAATGAATTCGCTGTTCCATAGATTTTGAAAATATATATAATAGGCAAATTAATTTAAAATATTAATTTATTTGTTTATTATATTAAGTACAACTTCCTATACCTCTACAGCCATTAAGTTCATCTCACTTGTGCTACCTTGCTTGACTTGACCATGAATGTAGGTAGATAACAGCTAACTTCATAAACATATTTGCCAACTATTTTCACTATTTTTACAAGGGCTTAAGTGCATAACCCTTAGAGATGACTTGTCGCAAGTGAAGCTACGACAGGCACAATCTATAGGGTATATGCGTACTGCTGAGAAAACCTTTGATAGTCTTCACAGCTGCTCCAGAGCCTAACAGGAAACAAACAGCCTGCATAGGGTATTTATCAGTCGTCTACGCTGGCTTACAGCCACTCTCTCTCTCTCTCTCTCTCTCTCTCTCTCTCTTTGTTATTTTTAAGTTTTGCTATTTGAGGCATGGAATACCAAGTGCTAGGCATATGGAGCATGTCGCCGTGTTGGCCGTGACTCAGGATTTTAGCTTTGGGGCTTAGGCCGGCTGCAATGCATTAACCAAATTGAAGGTTGTCTCAGTGAGGGTGACTCTCTCTCACTCTGTATGCGTAGGCATTTGTTAGTGTTAAAACTCAATCATGTGGAATGAGTTTTGATTAAAAACATAACAAAGTTATTCAAGAAACTTGCAGTGGGCTCACTCAAGCATGTATGTCGTCTGCTCTCGCTCTCTCTCGTTCTCCCTCTCTCTCTGTCACTGCTGCATCGATCGGTTTTGCTCGGCAGAAATTTAATTATGTGCTGCACACACACATGCCCCAACGGCGAAGCGCTCAAATGCGCGCTCATTAATTAGACAATAAACTGATTTATTGAAGCGCGCTCGCAGCAGTCGCCCCATATGCAGATGAGCAGGACTCTGGCCAAAGGCAGCAGGCAAGGACAGAGACACAGCACACAGGACATTGGATACGTGGCACAGGACCCAAGACAGCAGCAGCAGCAGCGGCACTCACATGTCGACAGGTCATCAGCAGTGTCACATATATTGCAAACAAAGCGCTTTGTGTCACAGTGAAATTGTAGCCCTCCTTCGCCCTATCTGCCCCTCTCCCCCCGCCCCACCTCGCCCTTCGCTATCTCACTCTGTGTGGTTTGCTCTTTACGCCTGAAAGGAGTTGACATTTTAATTTTATTGCAGCTTCTAACATAAGCAAACAAGCCACTGGCTGTGACAGTGTTGGCTAACGTCAAGCTGTTAAGCACACACGCACACACATACATATATATATCTATATATATGCATGTTCAGGCTTTTGTTATTTTGATTTTAGGCATTTACATATAGATTAACATGCCATTAGCATTTTGCATCGAATGTGTTAGCCTTGTTTCATAAATTCGTTGAATTTGGTCAACAAACAGTGTTGGTAAAGCATTTAAGCAGCTTACACATGTTAGTTAACGCCTTGTGGGCTGACCACTTAAGAGCTGTACGAACTAAAACTGTTTTAAAACAAAATATATTTAGTGTATTGCATTGTTTTGGATGGTATTTTGAAGATGCAGCCATGCCATTTAATATATAAATTCCAAATATTGAAATAAATACTTTAACTTGCATCGTTTTTCCATATGTCAACTTTAAGTCCGGCATAACCAGAAGCTATGCTCAGATCCAAGACCCCATTTCCTTGGACCTGTAAGAGTCTTCATATAATTAAATGGCAAAGCTTATTAAGCATTCTAATGCTTAAGTGTTATCGATTTTTAAAATACAGTTATCGATAAGAGTATTGCTCTTGTTTGGTCAACGTATACAAGTTTACTCAGTCGTACCTTCAGCTTCTATCTGAAGGCGCATTGAGCCAGCAGCTCTAGCCTCAGCTATACATATATCACCTGTAGCAGAGCTGAGAGCATTTAGACATATTGCACCTGAGCGGGCTTACCTCTATATGGAACCAATTATTACCTTGCCAAACCTATAGCTATAGCTAATCTTCCTCAGTCCCAAAGTTCTGTCAGCAAAAACATTTTAGCTTTGAGAAAAGAAGTTTAATTAAAAAACACATTTTTAATATACCTGCACACACACACATACACATCTACATAAAGCATTTATTTCATCTAAACCTTTGCCTCGCGAGGCGTGAGAACCATCCAGGCAAACACGCATAATGGTCAAAGAGCCCATTTAGACCACACTCCTCATATTCGTCTCTATTGCAGCGCTGGCTCTGACAACGGCTGCGTACATTGAGACAGCGATGGCAGCCTCGTTGACGATGCCAAAGCCGCAGCCGCAGGATAATCTACGCATATTCCTGAGGCATTTGTATGTCGAGTGCGTCTATCGCTATCAGAATGACACGACGAAGGACGAGACAACAGGTAATTCCCAGTTGCTGGCGCAGCTGAAGCCATTACACATTCCATTCAACGTCCCCAACACGGTCACACAGAGCACATTCATCACAAATTACAAAACAATCATCAGACGAAGGAGTGCGAGCGTCTTTAAGGACATACTCGAAAGGATCTTGGGTTTCTTTAAGCCGGACTGGACATGGTATCAGCAAAAGTCTACTCAGTGCATTGAATACAGTCTGTTTTAGGTACATTAACATATAGGTACACCACCATGTAGGTACACCACCATATAGGTACACCACCATGTAGGTACACCACCATATAGGTACACCACCATGTAGGTACACCACCATATAGGTACACCACCATATAGGTACACCACCATATAGGTACACCACCATATAGGTACACCACCCTATAGGTACACCACCATATAGGTACACCACCATATAGGTACACCACCATATAGGTACACCATATAGGTACACTAACACATAAGAACATATACACTAAGGTACATCAACATATAGATACATCAACACATTTGCAATAGCACATAGGTACACTCTCGGATCAAACTTTGATAGACACTTACTAAGGTACAGTCGCACACTGAGGCTGAATTCCACTAAGGTACATTCGGTCTATGGTACATTCACAGTCACATAGTCACATTCATATTAGGTTATTTTAGATACATTCCGTTAGACTTACATACTCACTCAAGCAGTCACACTTAGGTACACATCACTTAGGTACAACTTCAAACACTTAGTAAATACATTCAGCCTCCAATATACTCCAACACTTAGGTGCAATCTTTGGACACTCTCACAGCTTTGGCTCAAGCCCAATTCACATTTGACAATTCCACACAAACCTCAACACTCACGCATATGCATGCATATACATATACTCATACATCCATATCCCCATCATATGCCACACCCGTTGGCTTTGATAGACTCCGGCGATGAGGAGTTGATGCTGGAGCCGTTCACAGCGATGCCGCGCTACTTGGAACAGGCGGTGCTCAACGAGGGCACGATTGATATGCAGGATGTGGACGAGCAGGCGGCCAGCGAGAACGAGCTCCTTGCGACGATTCGCTCGATGACAATGGCAACAAATCAACATTCACATAATGCAACCTCTGAAATGGAGACTCTCTATTGTCCCGTGAATTTTGATGGCTATCTCTGCTGGCCGCGCACGCCAGCTGGCACCGTATTGAGTCAATACTGTCCGGACTTTGTCGAGGGTTTCAGCAGCAAGTTTTTGGCACACAAAACGTGAGTTCAATGCGATATGAGCCTTCGCAGCAAATCAAAGCTAATAATATATATACATATATATTTACTCCTGAGCGTTATTTATAAACTTCTCAATTTGAATCATAATACATTCCAAATGCACCAACGGATGTCTATAAGCCCACATTTGTTCTTTTATATATATATATATATATATATATATATATATATATATATACATATTTATTTATTTGCAAATTTCTTGGATTGCAATGCTGAAGTTCGGCGGAATTTAATTTGTGAACGAAAGTTGTCAACCCTTTCATAAATTGGAATTTCCCTTTTAACCGTAGAACAAAGTTTCGAATTTCCGCGAATTTCTCAAAGGGAATTTCTGAAGAGGAAATAATTAATGATAAGCTCAGGTCTTATGCTAAATGAAGCTATGACCCTGAAAAGGCTATGCAATGAGCCAGTTCATAATAAATAGAGAACTGGTTCAAAAGAGCACAAATTTCGCATTTTTCCGAATTTTACTTTAATATTTATATTTAATATAATCACTTTGAAATGAACCACTAAAAATGAACCAGTTCACTGTCTAGTTCATAACAGCTCGAAGTGAAAACTTAACATACTAATGCTATATACTACATCTAGATCACAATACATATCGCTCTTGTTTATTGCTTCTCCAAATGAATATGTTTACTTCTGATGGCATAATTTAATTATTGGATTAGTTTTGACTCAAAGGAACCAATTCAAATGAACTAGCTCAGAGAAAACTGAATAGATGAGCGACTTGTAATGAGCTAATTCGCAGTAAGCCTATAGCTTTGCTATAGTTGTACCTATATATTCCCCATTTCGAATCTGTTGAGAAGAACTAGTTTTTTTTTTGCTTGAGCAACCGCAAATTTGTCAACGTGATATTAATATCTATCTGTCGCAATATATATTCACCACAACTCAATATGCGTTTAGCTGTTTGGAGAATGGCACCTGGTATCGGCACCCGGTAAGCAATCAGACCTGGTCGAACTATACCAACTGTGTGGACTACGATGACTTTCAGGTAAGTTGCTTCGAAGGGGAATCTTCAATTTGTTTTAACAAGCTTTGAGTTTGCAGTTCCGACAATTCGTGAATGAGCTTTACGTGAAAGGCTATGCGCTATCGCTGTTGGCTCTGATAGTATCGATTGTTATTTTTCTTGGCTTCAAGTACGTACGAGCTGGGCAATTAGCCAGGCTAGCGTACGATGCTGATGCTGATGCTCTATCCAACAGATCCTTGCGCTGCACCCGGATCAGGATACACGTGCATCTCTTTGGCTCACTCGCCTGCACCTGCGTCGCCTGGATACTCTGGTATCGGCTGGTCGTCGAGCAAACCGATCAAATAGCCGAAAATCCCGTAAGCTCTAGAGGCTGGCCACATTCGATCGAACCCATGGAACTTTCACCTTTCTCTCTTGCAGCCCTGGTGCATCGCTCTGCACTTGGTGGTGCACTACTTCATGCTGGTCAACTACTTCTGGATGTTCTGCGAGGGCTTGCATCTGCACTTGGTACTCGTTGTGGTATGTGTGCCCGCCCCCGGGAAGCTGCTCGCTCACCCGCCTGCGCTACGCCCATTCATATGCAAATAGCTGTAATTGCGGAACGAGTTTGCGTAGTTTCCAAGAATTCCTGATGAGATTTCCAGCTGCCTTAATTTATGTGAAAGCATTTTTGCATCTTCCTCTTCATCGTCGTCGCGGCAACTGTTGCAACGTGTTCATCAAATTGGAAATAGCAAATGTCATAAGGCCATCGGGTATTCGTGGCATACCCTGCCAATGTGGGGCATTGCGGTTTTGTTGTTGAGAGGGGTTTAACTATTGAACTAGTTCCAAGATGTGCCATATTTCAGAGTTCCATTGTTCATATTAGAGGGTATGCATTGGAGGGTCTACATTACAGGGTATATATTACAGGGTATATGTTGGAGGATATACATTACAGGGTGTACATTACTGGGAGTATATACAATACAGGATATACTTGTAAAGTATTTATTACAGAATGTACATTGCAGGGCCTATATTACAGGCTATACATTACAAGATATACATGACAGAGTATACATTGGAGTGTCTACATCACGGGGTGTACACTAAAGGATCTCTCTGATAAGGTATACTAATGTATACACTACTGGTCTATAGGGTATATATAATAGAGCAATCATAGCAGCTAAAGCTAAAGATATTTGTCTACATCACTTATAACATATATGGAAGAGCATTCAAGCTTCCATCATGTTCCATCACAGCTCATATTAACGCTTATCAACTTGCAGGTCTTTGTCAAGGACACAATTGTCATGCGCTGGTTCAAGCTGCTTAGCTGGCTCTCTCCGTTGGTCTTTGTGCTGCCCTATGGCGTTGCCAGGCACTTAAGTGCCAACGATAATGCACAGTGAGTAAGAAGTAGGTGAGAGTGCTCGATGCCTCGATACCCTGCCGTCATGCTGTTATAAAGAAATATGCAAACTGACCCATTAAGAGCACTACTATTTTCAATAATTATATTTCAGCAACTCTTTAAATTATCGATAACACTTTAATGTTATCCGATTTAAGAGACCTTGCCATTTAGTTATAATTATACTTTGAGTATCCTAATCATATAACCTCTCATCACAGTTGCTGGATTCATGACAGTCTCTACTTATGGATCTTCTCGGTACCCATCACCCTCTCGCTGCTGGCCAGTTTCAGTAAGAACTTAGCATATATATAATATATATAATATTATAACTGATCATTACTCATAGTCTTTCTAATCAACGTCTTGCGCGTGATTGTGCGCAAGTTGCACCCGCAGTCGGCACAGCCAGCTCCGCTGGCCATACGCAAGGCGGTGCGAGCGACGATTATTTTGGTGCCGCTCTTTGGGCTGCAGCACTTTCTGCTACCCTACCGACCTGACGCTGGCACCCAGCTGGATCGCTTTTATCAGCTGCTGTCCGTGGTGCTGGTCAGCCTGCAGGGCTTTGTCGTCTCGTTTCTATTCTGCTTCGCCAATCATGATGTAACCTTCGCCATACGCACCATGCTAAACAAGTGGATGCCCACCTTGATTGCGCCGCCACCGGCTGGGAGTAATACTGGACAACTGGCTACCACCACGCCAAGTCGCGAACTGGGCGTCTAATCAAAGACAACACTACACCATGCAGACCCTCGAGATGGCCCAACTGCGCTTCTAACCAAAGTCCAAGTCGCACACAATTAGATCGATGAATACCTAAACCAAGTAGATCGATGCTTACGTAACTACCTTATAGAGCTGGCATTACAGCAGATCTATGCATATAACTACCTTAAAGAGCTGATCTATGCATACTTAGCTACCTTATATGAAGAGTATCACCACAGTAACCTCCCGAATAGATCGATGTATAACCAACTACCTTATAGAGCTGGTACTACTCTAGTATTTGTAGGCATATCAACGTCGCAGATTGTTTGTTTGTATTTCCATTGTCTATTGTCTATTACCGTTATAAATGTAGCTGTACCCAATGTTTATCTATAATAATCATAGTTGTAGAACTGTTTTTTTTTTTTTTTTTTTTTTTTTTGTGTAGAACACTGGAAGACCTCAGATGTACTCTATGTACCTAAATGAGAAAACTATTTGTGCCAACACAATTCGCAAACCAAATATATATATTTATATAAACAGATATATATATTCATATAAAATAACTATCTATATATATTCATATATCTATATACACATAACCGAATATTACGTACTATATGGAATGTTAAATTATCCCCAAACTAATCCAATTGAAAAAGAAAAAAGGAAATTGAAAGTATATTTGGAATATATATATGCGTATATATTAATATATATTATAATACTTACCTATTTAACCAATCAAGCAACAAATTTTAACAGTATTTAGTGGAAAAATAAATCATGTTATTGGCAAATCTGAATATTTTATTTTTATGGGCGTAATGAAACTGAACTATGGAACATTGAAGCTTAAAACAAGTCTAAAGTCTAAGGAATCTAGTATATATAGCAGATATATATATTGAATATGCTTGATTGTTAGAGAGGTAGAGAGAGAAATATATATATATTTGAAGACAGAGACAGAGTGAGAAAGAGAGAGAGAGAGTTTGAGAGCTACGAAGAGAGCGAGAGCGAGTTATATATATGTAAAAATAGATAGAGATATACAATAGACAGATCGAGAGGCTAATGCATAGTAGCAAAAGCCTCAGAAAGAAAGAGAAGCACTGAGAGGAGAGATAGAGTAGAAAGAGAGAGAAAGTGAGAAAAAAAAGTGAGATTGAGGAAACAATGGAGACAAAGATAAGGAGAAAGAGAGAGACTATGGAAACAAAGTAATGAAATACAGATACAAATCTGAGAGCAAATAAGGAGAGTAAAAGACAGGCTAGAAGAGTGGGGGAAAACAAGAAAAGATAGACGAGCCAGCCTATCTTAAAGTAAGAGAAAAGTTGAAAGATGCAAAGAGATAGAGAAAGAAATCAAAACAGAGAGAGACAGACAAACTTAACTTCTCTTAGCATCAAGAAAAAAGCGAAAGAAAAGACAGAGACATAGAGGCAGATTGAGCAGCTCAATGAGGTGAGTAAGGAAGGCAGATAGTCAAATACTAATTAAGAGTAGAGCTGGAGCCTTGCCTAAGGCCCTTCGCTCCAAGTCGAGTAAAACGAGAATTCCAAAATCTGTTTTCATTTAAATTCACGTTGTTTTTATTTTTGTGTTTGATTTAGTTTTTGTTGTTTGTCTTTTTTTTTTTTTGACTTTCTTCTTAATTTCGTTATCTGATCGATTTCGTTAAAAATTTGGATGTTTGTTTTTTTTTTGAGATTTTTTTTTTGGTTTTTTTGGTTGATTTTTCTTTTATTTATGAAAGAGCAAAAGAGTGTAGAACAAAACTAATACATGGCAATACAATAAAATACAAATACAATAATAATTATAATTATATAATTATAATTATAATTACAATTAAGTATAATATTATACATACATCCATATCAATTATAAGTATGTATGATATATAGATTAAATTCTGTTAATAAGTTTGTTTGTTGTTGTTGTTTTGCTTTATATAATAATCATATATGCATCTAAATGTGTGTATGTGTAGATCTGGTAGTTCATATGCTAATTCGATATATCGATAACCGTTTATCGATATATCCAATTTCATCTAAGTATGCAACACTTCTATCCACTGCTTCGTCATACCAAAAACTAAATGAGAAGAGAGAATTCAGATATAACCCCGCACATCCATCTATATAGAACTCGGGCTGGGTTGGTATGCGATTCAATTTGATTTGAAAAGCAGGGAAACGAATTGTGGAATCACTCCAATACATATGTGAGAGGTATATGAATATAAATGTAACTAGAATATAAATATGAATTTATATAGATATTTGGTAAGTATTTTCGTTTTCGTTTTTGTTTTGGATTAAGATGTGTTTAAACTAAGTGTGTTAATACAATCCAATAAATATTTAAGTACAAGTCTGAGTGCGTACAAAGTAATACATATACATATCTTCATAGACAATCAATAAATAGCATACATAATCAAATAGATAGGAGTGTATGTGTGTCTGTGTCTGTGTCTTACATCATATATCTTCTTAATATAAATATATTTTGTTACTTTTACTTTTAATTCTGATTTGCTTGGAGTTTTTCTTTGGTTTTTGTTTTTGTGTGTGTTTTTTGGGCGCGTTCCGTTGACAAAGCGGCTACGTATTTATGATTTATCTTCTCATGTTTTTCTTTTCGGATATTCTCATTGTTTTTGTTTTTATCTCTTTCTAAAGTTTTCTCTCTTTTATTATCCAAAAAAAAAAAAAACGAATCTTGTTTTTGTAGTCGATTCTAAGTACATATTTAAAAGTTAGTTGCAATCACTGCTTAAATTTAGAGTCGAGCATTTTAGCTAATGGCACCTGTGTGCGCCTGTCTACGCGAATCTCATGGCATCGCCTAGACCGTGTTTAGATGCGCCCCATGCCTTGGCATTGGCTTTTGGCTTGTTAGTATTTTGCCTAAGTGCTTATCAACTAAATTCAGTTATCGTACATAACTATCGATTAGCGACTATCGACTGTCAGAGCTATCATTGATCATTATCATATTGCACAACGGTATTCGATCATAGTTGAGTTTTCCTTTAAGTTTGCTTTGTATGCTTGTGTGTGTGTGTGTGTGTGTGTGCGTTTCAGTGTTGCAAAATGTTGGAAGTTCTTGAGTAGCTTGTCCGAACTTTTGAGTAAACATATATATATATATATGTATGTATATATATTTGTTGAAATTAGTTTTAAATGCATTTCATGCTTAGTTTATGATTTTCATTGTTATTCATTCACAAGTTGTCTTCAACCTCGCTCTTTTCGCTCAGTGTATATTTGTGCTCTGCGTATGCGTGTGTCTGTCTGTGTCCTCTTCCATCCGATCATCGCTCGCTTCTTCTTTAAAATGTACTACTATCCTTTAGCTATATATTTAGGTAATTGTATAGCGTACACTTATGTGTGCACACTGCGATTTCTGTGACCGAGTTGCTTGCCTTGTACAGCTACGCAAATGCCTAGACTAAGGCTTCTCAGCATTGCCAATGTAATATCTAATCTCTTTGTATATAAAATTAGTCTTCAGGAGAAATATTTGAAGAGAAAGAAGAAGTAGAAGAGAAAAATTCGATAGCAACAATGCTTATCGATTTTGAATGAAAAGGACAGCAAATATGAACTCTTAAGTCTCTGAAAGTAGTCTGTTCCATTTGAAGATTTGTAAAATATTAATTCTAGACTAGATATGAATATCAGTAAAGTCGATAACTTATCGAATAGTTTAAGAAAACTACTGAGACTACTTGAGTTCCTTTGAAGAGTTATTTCTAGCTAACCAATAACTTATCAAAATATGACATTTTTCTAGACAGTTGCTGAAAAAGCTCTTGAAAAGTAGTAAAAGTAGTTTAAGAGTTTCGATAACTTATCGGTACATCAAATCGGAATAAATGTTCGAAATATGCTTTTGAAAGTAATTGCGAAAGCTTAAAATATTAGTACCCTAACACAGATATATCCATAAAGACAATCGATAACTTATCGGAAAATGATATATCGATTCATAATAGAATATGTTAGGAACTCATTAAGAAAGTAAGCAGTTTGAAGAGTTTACATACATAAGAGAATACATATCATAATGCAAGGTAATCGATAACTTATCGAAATATATCCGATAACTAAATCTCTGAACTGCCTAGGCACGCAGTGCTAACAGTGGCTTTGAGTCTCTTCTTTATGGTTTCTCTGTTTCGTGGCCAGAGACAACCCGCGTCACATTTTAATATTGCTTTTTTGAATAAAATGGCGCAGAGCCAATCTGGCAACTGGCTAATGTGTTGGATATTTTTATATAATTTTATTATTATATAAACTACATATATTATATATATAAATATATAATATATGTATATATATATATAGATGTGTGTATATATGTATTTTCTATTTGGTATTAAATGTGATTAAATCCATTAAGTTCTATGCACATCGAGTGGAGTATGTTTATGTTTTATTTAATGTACTTTCTCATCGGCTTCTTGACACACACACATACATACATTTAAGTGAGTAGCTGTTACCGATTATCGTTTATCGTTCATCGAATACCATTTCTTTCTTTCTTGTTTTTTGTAATTCTCTTTTTAGGTTTGTCCAATTTTTCGTGATATTTTTTAAATGTATTTCACATTTCATTTAATTTCCCCTTCATTCTCATTTCGCTTTCTTCAACTTTTGTATATATATAGAGAGAGATACATATATATGCTCATTATTCAATATAATTATAAATTTTACTATAAAAATTTTACATCCTTCGTACATATATATGTGTTTATATATATATATGTATATATATATATATATTTAAAATTTGGTGTTTCAACTTTTGTTCGCCTTGCTTAAGTTCTTCGTTTAACTAATTTAAGTATGCTCTTCTTCTTCCCTTTTTTCTCAGTGTGCCCGCTCGCCATGTAGATGTGGCCGTACTTTAAGCACTAAATCGAAGAACAAAAACGAGTCTCTTTCTTTTTAAAAAATGTATTATTATAATATTCCTTTAAATCGATTGCTGTTCGAGGGGCGGGACATCTATTTAAGTAGGCTTATGCACCTATCTTGTAGGTTAGTGTTTCTCTTCTCCTGTTCCTTCTTCTTCTTCTTTTCCTTTCTGTTGTTATACATTCAACTTTTATCTACTTTCATTTACGTTTATTCAATATAGAAAAAAAAATGCGAGTGCTGTTGTTGTTTTGGTATTTTTTTTAGTATTTCTTTGAAGTTGTTTCTGAGTTTGTTTTTGTCTGTAAAATTGAACTGGCTGTTTGGCGCTGTTGCCGCACTTCAGTTACCTATTTGTAGCAGCTCAAAGAGTCTATCATCGAAAATGTCCAAAAGAAAAGGGAAAAACAATGGGGTACAATTTTAAAGAAGAGTAAAATGGAAACTAAGTTGAGCAGGGTGCAAAAGTATTATGGCAAATGCACTGTCGCCAATTTTCGGCTGTCAAATTGGCCAAAATTTGAGCTGCAACGCATGTGCTGTTCCATTGTCAATGAGCAGTGAAGATGCTAGCTGTCAATCACTGCACTTCCTGACAACGTTGCCAAATTTCCGTTAACAGTTTGTTTTGCTGGGTTGCCAAATTTCAGCTGCTGCAATTGTGGCTCATTTAATGTTCAATGTTAAGGAAAAAGCCAGTCAGGCAATCAATTATAGGCCACGTTGACAAATTCACTATGAAAGTTGCCAAATTTCAGCTGTAACAACAACAGCTTAATCGCTGCACTACTGCCACGTTGCCAAATTTCATACGAAAGCTTTCCGTACAACGTTGTCAAATATCAGCAAAGCTTTCAGTAAGCAAAAGCATTGCAAATCAGTATTATATTTTAGTCTGCTGTTCTGTTTGTGTACGTGCGTGTGTGTGTGTGGGTGTCGTACAAAAAAAGGAAACAATTTTGGATTTTTTTGGTTTTGTTTTGCTTTTGGTTTTTTCTCTTTTCGCATTGTTTTAGAATAGTTCACACAAATTGTTTTCACATGCTTTATTTTGTGTTCATTTTTAAGGTATTTTTGGTATTTTTTGTTGTTTTTTTTTCGTTTAGTTTGGTTGATGATTTTTTTTTTGCGTTTGTTTTGTGTTTTATTCATAAGATATAATTATATAAAAATGGAATAATAAGTAGGCATAATAATATAATGTAATATAATATATAATAATGTTTTCTTTCTTTTCATTTTGCACATACAATATTGAATATACTTTGGTATTTTGTATTTTGTATTTTTTTTTTTTTGTATTTTTTTTTTTGGTTTTTTGTATTTTTATAATTTTAAGTTAGACGACGACGAAAAAAATCAGATTAAAACGTTTACATATATATAATAATAATGGTTATAAGTTATATGTATGAATGATGAATGAGTGATGAATGTATGTATGTATGATGTACGTTTGATGTATTTAATGATTGAGGCTGATCGCGAGCGGATCAGCGAACCGAATTGATGGGCTCGTTTATATAAGTTGTTCCAAATCAATGCGAAGTCGAATTGAAACAAATTTGTTTGGAATAGAAGCATACGTTAAGTATTATAATTAATTAATTAATTGTTTAATTAAGTTTAAGTTAATTGAGTTAATTAAGTTGTTGCATAACGAACACAATATACAAATACAATATATATAGCAATTGAAAGCATCATGTGGTATATACCAGATGTGCCCAGTATTTTGGGTATTCTGAATAAGTTCTTTACAAATTAGTATTTTTCGCATTTAATTTAAATATTTTTTTGTTCTTTAATTATTTATGTATTTTGTTTTATTTCTTATATATTTTATTAATTTTTTTATTTCTTTTTTTTTAGTATTTTAATAAACATTAAATAATTTAGTTACGTAATTTTAATATTCAATTTAGTTTAATATATAATAATAAAAAAAAATACAAAAAAGTATTTGTTGTCAGTATTTTTTTAATATATAATTGTTTAATTCAATTTAGTTTAATGTATAATAATAATAATAAAAAAAAAAACTAAACCGGAAAAAAATGCAATTAAGTTTAGTATTTTTTTCGTCAGTATTTTTTTATGTATTTCGCTTAGACACTTGTCTGCTCTGCTTGTATGTCGTGTTTGCCTCTTTTAAGCTTTGTTTTTGTTTTAGGTATTTTTCAATTTGGTATTTTTAGTATTTTTTTCGTATATTATATGACAAAATTGATTTATGTAGTGCGAAAGAAAACAAAATAAATTTCTAAATTTTCGCTAAGATTTCATTAGGTATCTTCATCAATCAATCAATCATAATAATTTCGTTTAGCATACAAAATATATATAATATAGTCAAAGTGTGTGTGTGTTTGTGTGTGTGTGGGAGTGTGTTTGTGTGTGTTTCAATTATGACTACAACTCGCCATAGTTACATAACTTCCAAACATTTTACAATACTATATATGCTCATACATCCAAAAGATTCTCCATAGAAAGATAGTGAGTGAGTGAGACGTTCAAATCATAGTTAAAGCATAGAGAAAAGTTACATTCAGTTTGTTGTTCTCGCTTAGATGTTGACCTTAAGTGGTTTTGGTTTTGTTAGTCTTAAAGCTAACCTGCAGCACCCGATTGCCCAGTGTATAGCCGTTTAGCGATTGTATGGCCACCACAGCCTCGTCGTAGTTGGTCATTGTCACGAAGCCGAATCCCTTGCACTTGCTGGTCTGCAAGTCGCGAATGACCTTCACCGACTGCACGGCGCCGAAGGGGCCGAATAGCTGCCACAGGACATTCTCCTCGGTTTCGGGTGCCAGATTATAGACGAATATACACCAGCCAGATCCAGTCATTGCATTGCCCGGCAATATCGAGTTGGCCAACAGATCCCCAGCCAACGGTGAGTATCTGTCCAGAGCGGCATCGCGAGAGGGATAGAAAGAGAGTTCATACGTCAATTAGTTACACAATTGGTGGTCTTCCCAGGTATTCGAGACACGTTTAGGTACTTGATTGTTCAGTTTATATTTTATGGTACATAGATATGTCGTAACAAGTTGTGTCGGCTCCTCCTCGAGCCTCACACTTAGGAGAACTATATTAAACGCTATGCTGGGTATATTTTTATAGATTTCCAATTTGATTTGAATTTTTATTGTTTTTCAATACTCTTGCAGTTGATTGATGATTGATTGAATCAGATCTGGATCTGGAAGACTTCTTGAGTCAAAGATTTTGCACTGATTGAGGGATTGATTTATAGATTGATTAAATACTCGTTTGATTGACTGATCGACTGGGTAAGTGATTGATAGACTGACTGATTGATTTCTTAACTAAATCACTGTCTGACTGAATGATTGATTGATTGATTGACTGACAGATTGACTGACAGATTGATTGATTGACAGACTGACTGATTGACTAACTGATTAACTGATTGATTGAGAGACTCATAGTCTGATTGATGGACTGATTGACCGTTTGGCCTGACTTCCTCAGTGACAGATTGACTGATTGACCAATTAATTGAATCGCTGATTGAAAGAGTCACACATATATGATTGACTGATTAATTGGCCGACTCTTGGATAGACTGATTCACTGATTGATATATTTCCGCCGCCAATTCAATCTGCAAGAGTATCCCAAATCGGCTAGCCGTAGATTTTCGGATCGATCTACTTTACTTTTGGTAATAATTTCATTGTTTTCATGCTTTCGTAGTGGTATTATTATTGTTATTGTTATTATTATGTAGATATGCTAGCAACCATTACACTGTGCTACAAAGTTGTTCATTTTGATAGCATATTTTCTCGCAATGCTCTAGCCCAATTGATTGTTCAGTTAAAAGCACAAGAATGTAATTGTCGCGAATCGAATTCAATAAAAAATACAATACAAATACATATATATATATATATATATATATATATATATGTATATATGTATATATATGTGAAATAAAAGCAGACTTTCGATTAAACGAATATGTTACAGAGTATAAAAATCATATTTGTATTTATTGATTAAGATCTTGTTTAAGGAATCAAATCAAAATCAGAAAAACTTGACGCATGCGCTCGAACAGAAACTCGAATCGAACTTTCAAAGGAACACAAAAAGCTTCCATTTAAATGCAAATCTGGTTCAAAGAAGGTAGAACAAAAATATATCGAAATATATATATCTAAATTTGTTTTTTTTTTTTTTTGGAAATCAAATTGTATTTTTGGGGTATTTTGTTGAACATTTACACACAAACATTTAAGCTAAACATTTAGTATAGAAATTGTATGAGTTTTTTTTTTTTTTTGGTATTATTTTTCTTTTTTTGCATTAATAGTAAATCAAACAAGTAAAAACATAGCAGTCGGGCGCAACCGACTGAAGAATACTCGTTCACAATGCAACTATAAAGAAAATCTAATGAAGCCTATATGTAGATGAGCTCAAACTGCTGCAAAAATATACAGATAAGTTCGCTTAAAACCGAAAGCCTGAGACTCGTTGTTGAGAGCCGAACTTCGACCCTGCTCAAGACTCCACTGCATCTGCTGCTAACGGATATATTGACTGCTAACAGCTCCCAATCCAATGCCATGGAATGAGAACTTCTTTACATCGCTCTATCTAACTAACATTCACTTAACATGCAGTTAACATGATACGCTATGTTATAAAGTAGAATGGCTGTAGCCTCAAAATAACAGCAGAAGCAAAGTCAATAACTGTAATTATTTTTGTTTTATATCAAGATCTTAGATTTGACTCACTATCTAGCTGACGCTGCCCCAATTGACCTAACTTCATGCAGCAAGATATATGCCAAATATCCAAGTCTCAGACACACGAACAGACTACAAACCCAAAAGCCAATATACCCTATTTAGGCACTTGGTGAACGAGCATAAAATCAATACATGTTAGTGTGTATTTGTGTGTGTTTGTCTCTGTGTGTGTGTGTGAAAAATGAATAAGTCGAAAAAATTCACCTTTGCAAACCCTTGTTAATCGCTAACATGGGACTTTTTCCAATGCTAAAAATGATGAGAAATTTTTGTTTGTTTTTTTTTTCGTATTTTTTTTTTTTTATCAAAGAAAAAAGAAAACCGAAATATGCGACATAAGAGGTAGGTATAAAAATTTTAAACAGAAACATTATGTAAAAGTTATGTTTAATTCATAATAATAAGAAAGGAAAATAGTTCGAATTATAATAGAATAATAAGAATTATATTTATATACGTATATAACCATTGCACAAATATTGCTCAATCAATGAAGAAATCATATAGAATACATATAAATATAGTTAATGATAAGATAAACCTAGATTGCTCTTAGCTTTAACTTGATGTGAGATAGTTGCGAGAGAAACGGATAACTCGGACTAACTAACTATCTAGCTAGCTATATATAGATATATATCTCTCTATAGGTATATATATATATACATAGCATATGCCCCGACTTAACAGATTCAGTTGAAGTTGTTAACGCACCTGATACGTCCGGCTGATGGCAGGGCACCGGCCAAGCGTCGTGTTGCCGCTGCCGCTTGCGGTGTCAAATAGGCGGTTAGGGGCGGGGCTATTTGGGCCTTGGCGCTATTGCTTGGATTGTTGGCGAACTTAACGGTGATCGGTTCGGCATAGCCCTTCGGGGTTTTACCGTTAAGCTCCTGTATGGCGCGCTCGGCTTCGTTGCGTTGATCGAAGCGTATAAAGCCGACACCCTTCGATAGACCTAGAGTGGAACACCGATTAGTTAGTCGTCTATCGAGCTATCGTCTATCGATCATTCGTTAATATTACCAGAAATATTATCACAGAGTATACGAGATGTAATTATTTTGCCAAACGACGCAAACATCCCCTCCAAGTCTGGTTGTGATAGATTTTTGGGAAGACCCGATACATATAAATTAGCACCCTTGATTGATTCTGAACTTGGACGGGCGTATGATACTTTAATAACCTTATTCTGCAATCGCAGCCCATTCAGGGTGTTCACTGCCTTCTCAGCATCCTCGGCGCGCACATAGTTAACAAATCCATAACCCAAACTCTGGCCTAAGAATATATAGAAATAAACAGATATAGATGACATGTCTGTGGAGCTCAGCGAGATGTGCTTACCTTGCTGCAGAGCTGGATTGAGTGCGGTCAATGATGCCGGCAATACTGTAAAATTATGAATTCAAATGGTTTTCGCAATGTTATTTAACGAGTTTAAAACAGTTTTTTGGTGCAGACGAACTCAACTTATAAAGACTACAACATAAAAGTAACTTTAACAGTTGCTTAACATTTGAGTTAACAGCTGTTAAGACAAGCTTGTCAACAGCTTTACAAGTCTCGCACGATCAAATGTAGCAGACGAAAGTCAAGAGAAAATATATTAAGCATTTAAATGTAAGCCAGAGACTTGTCATGGAAAAACTGCATGTTAACTTTAACATGTGCATGTTAAGAAGGCATAATCTGACGAGGCAAACTTTTATTTGAAAATCCATGCTCTTGATTGGGCTGTTATTCATAATCGAATGCACAAAGAGAGGATATACATAGCTTGAAGATGAGCTTTAGAACTTGTCTGGCGCAAGCCTCATTGTAAATTTACCGGCTGAATATGAAAGCATACTAACTTGAAAACAATTCTTTCTTGACAATCAAGTGGTTGTAATGTAAAAACTGCATGTTAAATCTAACATGAGCATAAATACAAAAATAAATAGAAATTCCAAATCAAACTACAAACTAAACGACTTAAGGCTAGTGCAGTAGAATAGTTAGAAAACTTGGTTAATATTTACCCAAATTACCTGAGACTTTATCGCGCACCAGTTTGCAACTCTCCAACTCACCAATGCTAGAGAAGAGCGAGCGCATCTCCTCTTGCGTCATGGTTTGTGGTAGATAGTTGACAATCAAATTGGTACGCGACTCATCATTGCTGCCATCAACGGAGCCGTTGGCGCTGCCGTTTTTAACAATATCCATGGCGTTGGTCATATTTTCGTTACTGTTGCTGTTGCCGTTAGTGTTAATGTTGATGTTGTTGGTTTTGACGCCGCGTCTGCTGTTTGAACTGCTAACCGTTAACGGCTTTTGCCTGTTAACTGTTAACAGTTGCAGTTATTGTTAAGTTGCTTCTACAGTTGTAGCTCCTCTCGGTTAACAGTTGGTATTGCTGTTAACGGTAAGTCTGCTCTGTTAACTTTTGCTGTTATTGTTAACAGTTGCTGTTAAGCTTGATTCTTTGGCTGCACTCGGTATTTGTTTGGATTGTGCTTAGTAGTTAATCTCACTGCTTGTTTGGTTATACTTATAGAATATATGTACTTATTTCTTGGTATTTTTTCGTTCTTTCTTTTAGTATTTTTTTAGAATTTTCATAAAGAGACAGCTCTGACTGCGCTTTGCACAAGTCCCGTGAAGTTGTTTGTTCGCTCGTACAGTTCTCTCCTCCGACTCTTTGTGAAGTGTCTTTCCGTTTCCTTCTTCCTTTGGGTTTTTAGATCAACTACGATCGCAAAAAAAAATAGTGTTTTATCTTAAGTTTTTTTGTTTTTATCTTAAACCGTTCTTTGGCTTTGCTTAACGTTTAAAATTTAATTTAAGTTTGAAGTAATTTCTTATTTTTTTAGTTTATTTTTAGATAAAAGAGTAAATTTTGCTAATGGTTTTTGTTTTCTTTTTTTTGGTATTTTTTCTTCCTTCGCCTCTTGAGTATTTAGGTTTTTCCTTGTGTTTTTATATAAAATTGCAAAAATGCAAAAAGATAGCAATAATTTTTGTTTTTTATTTAAATTTACTTTTACTAATTTGCGCTTCTCCCTTCTGGTATTCTCCGCTTCTTTATTTTTGTATGGAACTTAGTTGTGTTTATACATATATAATATGGTATATGTATTTATTATAATGTTGTATATACGATTAAATATGATTATTCGTTATATTCTTCTTCTTGCTCTTGCTCTTCTTTTTGGTTTTTGTTATGTTAATAGTTTTTTTGTTGGTTTTGTTTGGTGGTGTTTGGTTTTTGCGCTTTGCTTCGGTTGCAGTTTAAAAAATCTCTTTCCTATCGAATCGCTTCTTCCTCCTGTTCGGGGCGTGTCTGATAAATGAGAATTAGCTGTTCGATTGCTCGCTCGTTTCGTACTCAATCTGCAAATGAAAAGAATCCGAAATCAGAGAGCTGCAGAAAAAAAGATAAGTTCGGTACACAGCCCATTGCAGTCACCCCAAAGGCATTTAGCTAATGCCCATCGAGTGCTTTTTCTCTGACATGCAGAACCTACAGCAACCCTTTGCCCCAGCTTCTGTAAATTGCCAAAGGCCCGAAATCTCATTATCAAGTTTCTCTCTGCTCTTATTTTTCGCCAAATTTGTTTTTTGTCAGCAAAAAAACTTTGCTTAATGGCTTGGAATTTAATTAAATTGTTTTTCTCGCTCTCTCTCTCTCTCACTCTCTCTCTCTCTCTCTCTCTCTCTATGAGCGGCTCAGTGACTCGCACCACAGCCTGCAAGCACTCAAGCTGTCAAGCACACGTGCACTTTAGCGCCAGCTTTTGTCATGTTCTCAACGAATTGAATGCAGGAACCAAAAGGCAGCTTGAAGTATGCCTGATTAGAGCCACCAGCGGAGTTCAGGCAGTCACTGGAAAGCTCTTAGACTTGGCAGGCAGGGCATATGCTGTTAATATCATGATTAAAGAGATAGATGCATCCAATTTAGGTATGGAAATGACCATATTATGAAGAATCAGCATAAAGTAGAAAAAAGACTAGGAATGGGCTAAGCCCAAATGCTTGATATGGGCATTCGCTAGGCAGCTTTAATAAATTATATTTTTTTCTAAAAAAATATTTAAATATTTTTTTTAATTTTGAAAAATATTTTTTTAATTTTGAAAGTTTTATTAATACAAATTTTTTTTTGTAAATTTTATTTGTATGAGAAGGGATAAAAAAAATTTTTTTTTATTAATTTGAAATTTTATCAAAATTTTTTTTAATATCTAAATATTTATTTTTTTACTCTACATAAAACTTCGTTACAAAATACCTCAAAATGTCAAACCCTAAAGAGTCCTGAATAATCACAAAATTATTTCAGTTTTGACATGGGCTCATTATGGATAGGAGTAATCGAAACAGTCGAAACTTCCTGGCAAAATAGGCTGCATAGGAAGTATTTTGCAAACGCAATCATAAATCAAATCAACTTTGCCCTCCTGGAAGCAGACAAAGTAGAGCTCTAAAAGGTTTGCATTCGAGTCCAATTGGAATGGCGTGCCTCTCGCTGCTGGTCCAATTGGAAGCACATTGAGGGGTGGAAAGCTAGACACGGCCACGGAGCGAGAGAGAGAGGGGAGGAGAGAGCGAGAGCAGGCGCATTAGAGAGCACGCACAGAGCAGTGGCAGGAAAAAGGACTCCCCTTTCGGTGTAGATCCTTGTTGGGTTGCGTGTGAGGCTTAGAAACTGTGTGTGGAAAGGGACCGCATTGAAAATAGGGTAAAAACCTGACGCGGAAAACAAACAAACAAGCGAAGCGGCACGTCGCGTACCCCGGACGCCAGGACGACAGGACACAGGACACAGGACACAGGCCACAGCCTGTTCGGCTTAGAATTCGTTGTGGGATTTTCGCCGGGCTTTGGGCACGTTGCGCCTGGGTCAATGAACTCGTCGCGCTGCGGCCAGTGTTTTTGGGCTGTTTCTCATAATCGTGTCGTGTTGTCGTCGTCGTTGTTGCTGTTGTTGTTGGGTTTGTCTAGTTTCACTGTAGAAGGCAGCAGATCGTCGAGTTGCTGTTTTGTGGTTGCTATTCGCTGTTGCATGTGGCATGTGGCACGCGCTGCAAACAGCTGTTGCGTTCAATGAACCCAAAGGTACGGCATGCATAGGCCCACAACAGGACAGCAACAACAACAGCTTCATAAGGCTAAGGGACACTCACACACACACACACACACAAACACACACTTCAAGTGCTGGCACAACAAAATAAAAACAAAGAAAAAACCAAATCAAAGTCAAAGCCACAAAAGCAGGAGACAAGCCCAACACAAAGGAAATGCACAAAGTGGCCAAGAGGAAGCACACACACACACAGTGCCTCACTCACACACACACACACACACACACATACACACAATACGCTGCAATATGGCTGCATAAAGCGAGCTGCATCTCAGCAGCCACCCAGCCCAAACCGCTAACTCCTTCAGCTGACAACCCCCAACGGCCAGCGACCCTTGCGAAGACAACGACGCTGCGTACGTGTCTCTCTCTCTCTCTCTCTCTCTCTCTGCGTGTGAATGAGCTGTGAATATGAAAAGAAAGAAGGAAGAAAGAAGAAAAAAATGTGTAATTGACACTTTTGCACCGATATCTGTGACCTCATTTAAAATGTGTGTCGTTGCAGCCAACACCTTGAGGTGGGTCAGGGCATGTCTTGGCGAGGCCAAGGGTGCCAAGCAGCAGAGAAGGAGAAGGGAATGGAGATAGAAAGGTAGAGAGGGGCAGAGCGGATGGAGGGACTACGCATAGACAGCTGGACAAGCAGAGGAAGAGTTGAAGAAACAGATGAAGAATGATGAGTGAAGGGAAAGAAGAGAAGGAGCAAGAGAGAAAGAGATGGATAGAGAGAGAAAGAGAAAGAGAGAATGAGGGAAGGGACTGTGAGAGAAGAGAGGTAGGAAGAAAGACTGAAGAAAGAGACAGTAAGGGCGAAGAAGTGAAGAGTGAGAGACTGAAGAATTTGGCGAGAGAGAGAGAGAGAGAAAGAGAAAGAGAGAGAAAGATAGGGCGAAAGAGTGAAGAGAACAGGTAGAGAATGAGATAAAGAATGAGGGAGCCAACGAGAAAAAGAGAGATAGACATAATCAGAGAAGAGAGAGAGAGAGAGAAAGAGGCGGGGGCAAAGAGAATAATTGCAGATATTCTAAATGCTCATCGCTTTACATCAGAGATATATGTATGACGAAAGCTGGGCTGACAGTAAGTAAATGGGAGAAAGAGAAATACAGAAGGATCCCTAATCAAGAAGAGCAAGATTCATTGGAGAAGAAGAGAAGTACTAAACATAAAGAAAGACTACGATAAGAAGGGGAAAAGTAACTGAAGAGAAAGAGAGGGTGAATGATATAGAAATAGAGATAGATAGAGAGAGAGAGAGGTATTGAGATAGATATATGTACAGGGAGAGAGAGAGAGAGGGAGAGAAAGAGGGAGAGAGAGAAAGTAGGATAGCAGAGAACCGGAATAAGAAGAGACAACGCATATTTGCTCTTTTTAACCCTTTTCTCCTTAATCTCTGTCCTTAATCTCTCTCCTTAATCTACTACACTCTCTTCTACTTTTATAATCTATTTCAATTATTTTTTCCCACATTTGAAGGATCGTTCGAATCGCTTTGCACACTGTTATACAAACAGTGTAGTCGTACAGATATCTGCTATATATATCTTTAGCACATCTCATATATTTAGATCACATAGATCATCTCAACATAATAATCATAGTGACTTCAATAATCACTTTTCACACTTCGAAAAAAAACGAAGCACATGAAAAAAAAAAGCACAGAAAACTGCGTATATTGAGCACTGTTATAACTGTTATATACTTACAGATTTCTGCAATGCGATAAAGTCGACACAGACACGTCGCAAAAAAATAGATAGCAAAAGAAATATATATATTTCTATATATGTATTTACGAAGCAGCAGAAGTAGCAGCAAGAAAAAAACTTTTTTTTTTTTTGGCTCTATTGATTGCAAAATGGTTGCTCGCGCTCGCTCGCTCACACGCTGCGTCGGCAAGTGCTATCTCGCTCTAGCCGCCGTTGTTGTTGTTTGAGTTTTAGCTGTAGTTGATGTTGTTGTTGTTGTTGTTGCTGCTGCGTTTGCTTAGCTTGGCTTTGCCTTTTGCACAGTGTAACAAAAAGCGAAAAAAAATGGAACAAATTTGACTAGGAACACAATCGATGCGTTGTTGTTGTTGTTGTTGCTGTTGTTGTTGCTTGACGTATTGCAATTGTTGTTTGCCCGACACGAGTGTTAAAAGCGAAACGTAACGAAACGATAGTTGCGATAGTTAGTACAGATTGATATATATATATATATATATATGTATGTATATATATAGTATATATATCTTCTGGTATATTGCACAGAGAGTCTTGCACAGAGTTATTGCCGTTGCTGTTGCAGTTGTTGTTGTTGATGTTGTTACTGTTACTGTTACTGTTACTATTACTGTTGTTGCTGTTGTAGTTGCAGTTGTGTCTGTGTCTATTTACTTAATTATTTTTTTGTGTTTTTTTGTTTTTTGTATTTTTTAGTTGGAAAAAACGTAGAACACAACAAATTTGTAACTGAATACAACACAAAAACTGGTGCAGAGGAGTCAAAAAATTATAAATGAATGTTCTCGAACGAGAAACACAACCGAATGGAATCAAAACCGAACGAAAGCAACGAACGAACACGTACGACTGAACAGAAAGCAGGCGCCGCCGGTCGCGACTCCGTTATCCAGTGTATCCTTTAACGGCGCCCCACACCACGCGCCCAGCTGAAGAGCAGCGCCTAGAGCGAGAGCGAGCGAGCAACCACCCGGCGAGCTGCGCCGTCTCGCTTGCACCTGCACTCACTGTATCGCCGGCCGGCTGGTACACACCCTTTTGCGCAAGCGAGCAGGCTATAGCAGAAGCATGCGTCCTCTCTCGCTCACACATGAGTATCGAACTTTTTTCCGCTCTCCAGGGATACAGAGAGCGAGAGAGAGCGAGAGTGAGAGAGTGTGAGAGAGCGTGAGAGTCGGAGTGGGTGGTTGTGGGACGGGGTGTCGACTTTGTCATATGCAAGCTATGCAAGTGTATATATGTATATATACATGACACATATGTATGTATGTGTGTGTGTGTGTGTATATATATGTGTGCATGCTATGTTATATATGTGTATGTATATGTCTGTGTGCTTTGATATGCAAAGCAGATTAAGTACCATCTGGCATTCATCATGTAGAAGAAGCTCTCTAAATGCCACACTCCACCTGAACGTGTAAACAGGCAGCGTTTAGCATATTATCTCTTTAATTGATCTAGACATATACACGCTTTATCTGGGAGATCGTGATCTATTTATCTTTTACTACTTGGCGTGATCTTTACAGTTATATCTTGAAGTGAAGTTGTCTCAGAGTTAGGAACTTGACTTAAATGAGATCCTTTTGAGAATTTCTATTTATTAAATATCCTTGATATAAGGATATATATCCTTCGTTATTATATGTTGCATATTAATATTTAATATATGTATATATGTAAGCTATACATACATATATATATACTATAAGTAGTGTTATATCCGTATTATCTGTATATTATACACTTTTATACAGATAAATATAGATATAGTTGTATATAATAAGAGCTATATTATACATTTCATAGAGTCTCACGATACTATAGCATAAGCATAACCTCAATATATATACAATAGCTCCGTATTATATAGGTCTAAGCTAGATAGATACACTATCCATACGAACTGTATACTAGATGATCATACCATATATACCATATATACATACATATATCTTATATCGAGTCCTCTAAGTTCATTATAGATACATACAACTCATATGCACTATATCTAGATATATGGTCTATATATTATATATATACATATATATATATATTACATACAATCCAGATTAGTAAACTCATATAGAATCATATGCTCAACGTGCTAGATTTCGAACTTCGCTGGCAGCCAGGGCACCAAAAATGCGCTGAGTGGCCTCCAAAATTAAAATTCTATATAATTTGAACAGATCTGAATGACGTCTAAGAGCAGAGTAAACGAAATTTTTTAATAAAATATCTTGAAATAAACTCAAGGATAATTGCTAGCACTCAAGCTAAGCACAAAATTCCGTAGACAAGTTCATAATATATATATAAATAGATATATATAAGTATATAGATATATAGCTATATATATATATATTTAGATGAAAAACCCAAATGATTTCTGGATAAAAGCTTTTGGACAAAGGAAAATGAGAGAATTTAGGCATAGCCGCAAAAACACAACCCCTGCCCAAAGCACGGGCAGAACACGCAATAAGGATACGTAGACGAGCGCAGGCAGCGTGAGCAAGACAGAGATTGTGCATGGGAGAGATAGAAAGAGACAGGGATAGAGCGAGAGAGAGAGAGCGCGTCTGTTATGCCGGCAGCCGGCTGTCTGTGCTTTATGGAGAGCTGAGAGCAGGCACCTTGCAGCAGCAGTCTATTAATCTGAGACACACACACCGATACACACACACACACACACACACACACACACACACACGCACACACACAGCTTCCTTATGATAAATAATGAAATTTCAACGTTTTGGGTTGACAACAGACAAGATGAGCAGCAAAAAAAAAAAGTTGCTGGAGCAGAAAGTTGCCTGCGGGGGAGAGCTCGAAGAAGGAGAAGAAGCAGAAGCAGAAGAAGAGGAGAGAGCAAACAGCAGTTAGGAGAAGCAGCATTCAAGGGAACAGCCAACTGAACGCAGTCAAGCTAAACATCAGTGGATGGTCTCAGCCATGGTGGGTGGTTTGGGTGGTTGCTGGAGTGGCAACCGTTTGCATTTTGTTCTTCCTTTTTCTAGCATTTCTCGCTCTGCCACTCCCACCCAGTGCCAGACCAGCGCCCCCCGTTTTTGCATTTGGAAAGTGTTTCTCATTTTTCGCATAGGCTCTTGAAGATAATTCCGCTTATCTTTTGACCCAATTCGTTTAATTTTTGTGATATTTTTTCTTTCTCCTCTTGGGGTGGCTGCGGCGCGGGCCTTGAGCGTGTGGCAGTGCCATGTGGTTGGGTGGGGGGCTGGACTCGTGTGCGAAATAAGCATTCACAGAGTGTGGGCTCCAAAGATAAAAGATATTGAAATACTCGCGCTGCCTTAACAAGTCGGGCCCCGGTATATGGCCTTAAGCATTTGTTGACACAATCAAGGGCACTTGAGAGCTGTGAAAAGCATTCACACAACGCTACAATATAATAACTGTTGTTGTTGTTGTTGTTAATATTTCGTGTCTCTTTTCGCATTTAAAATGAAGTGAGTTTTCGGGTCTAGGAAAATAGATTTCCATAATTTACAATCTGATGTGGGAAAACTTAAAGTTTATCTTAAATTCAAAAATAAAACCTATTTAGTTGCCTGTGAGTACCCCTAATGCCGTCTAAGCTGCTATTTACATGCTCGATTTTCCCATATTACACGACCGCCAGCCTATGAAAATGGCCAAACGGCAGAATAGGCAAAACAGGTTCAAGAACTCGCCTTGAGGCAGGCAGCAACCCCTTCAGCTTTGTTCCATTCTATTTTTTTCGGCTTTGTTTTGTTTTGTTCCTGGCCATATATCAGAAATATGACCATATGTCTTCATTTTCCAAAACATTTCTCCGACTTTCACACGTGTGTGTGTGAATGGGCCTATGTGTGTGTGTGAGTGCGTGTGTCAAAATGCCAAAATGTTTTTCAAGTTTTGACAGCGACAAAAACAATAGCGAACAAGTAGGAATGCTGTGGTCGGCAATGCCCGACTAGGAAATGCCCTAACCAAATATTTGCAGGAGTGGAGGCTGCATAATCTAAACATAGTATAAACTATAGGCCAAATTAGATAAGTCTTGGATGTCAATCGTTCAAGAGTGCATAGAAAGGGAACCTTGATAAGCAGAATGAGGTATCTGCAGCCATACCACTGCCCAGATCGTGCCTTTCACTCAGACAGTCAGGTGAACAGACGGTCGGACGGACGGATCGACACACGGAAGGAGATACACAGCCAAGGCTACATTCACACGTCTATTGAGCCCCCCTTCAGACTACATATAGAAATTCTAGCCTCCATCTCCCCGCCACTTAGCTGTAAGCAAAGCCAATCGACCCCTTTGCTGCACTGCCAACGACTGCAGGACATCGACATGGTATTGTAAGTGGCAAACAGTGTTGCGAAAACCCGTTATGAGCATAACACGTTTCTTGTTGCCGTGAAAAACGGCGACCAGAACAAATCAATTTGCATTCTAAAGTAGACAAAAATGGGAAATGTAACACTTTTTTTACTTTCCACCACCAGCGCGGGATGACAGCTGTCAAATCTCTAGTTGAACATCGACTTATTGACATTTTGCACTAGGGTTTGCCAAAAATATTGTACGCAGTGAAATGTTTAGCGAAAGCAGAGCCGTAGCTGAGGGGAAGAAGTTGAGCTGGAAGTGCTGTGAAGCTAAGCAGAAACTACTTGAAGTCTAGCGAGTTTGGACATTTTTTAACTAAACAACTTTTGGCTTAAGTAAAATTCTTCTCATATACAAAATAACCAAAGCAAAGGTAATGCATAATAAAATGGCATACTCTATATAATATTTGTTCGTTCAAATATTAAGGATAGCTTTAATAACTGCTGAGATATAGCTAATGCAAATAGCATCACTTTAGTTTGGTCAGTGAGTTGAAAGTGATCTTTTATAGCACTATTTACAGCAGATACTCAGCATCGTTATAAAGCATAAATAGCCAAGCTTTCGATGTTGTTGAAGGACTTTGCCTTGCTAACAAGCAATCCCACCCCTGCTCTGACTTCTGACGCCCCTGGCGATTGTTCGCAGTTGCCTTTGATAGCAAATTAGTTTGCGCCCCATTTTTCGCGAATTTGCTATAAATGTTGCCTAGCTACTCTCTCTCTCTCTCGCTCTCGCTTAAGCAGACAGCCGCCGCGCACGTCTCCCCCGTCAGTTCATCTCGTTAGGCAGGAGTTCAATGCACCCAAAATTGCATAGGGCGTTCAGGTAGAGCAGCGCATTGAATTGATATCAATCGAAATGCCAGCCACATGAACAATCCAACCAATCAGCAATGGACCACGTCCGAACAGACCGGCGCCAGAGGCAGGGGCAGGGGCAGGGGCAGGGGCAGGGGCAGGGGCAGGGGCAGGGGCAGCGGCTCAGCTGTTACATGCGCTTACAGTGAAGCCTGCCAGCTGAACAATAGTAATGCTAGGAAACAACCCTCGCCTCGCCTCGGGCTAAGGGTTGCCCCCGTGCTAAATGAGACGTTACAAAAGGTGAGCCAGCGCCTGGGCCGTTGCATAATTATAGACACCAAACACTTAACTAGATCTACCGAAAGCCCCTAATTAGTAACCCATTGGAAAAATTCGGAATGAATATATATATAGGGATAGAAACAGTTTCTAGAATACCTGAGATAAGGTAAAGCTTTTACACGATCTTCATATCAGCAGCTCAGATCAGAGAAGGGGGAGAGAGAGAGAAAGAGAAAGACAGAGACAGAGACAGAGACAGAGACAGAGACAGAGACAGAGACAGAGACAGAGACAGAGACAGAGACAGAGACAGAGACAGAGACAGAGACAGAGACAGAGACAGAGACAGAGACAGAGACAGAGACAGAGACAGAGACAGATGAGGAGAGGGAGAGATAAAGATGTAAGAGAGATAAAAAGAAAGGGAGAGAGAGGGAGGAATATATAGAATGAGAGAGGAAGAGAGCGAGGAAATTAGAGAGAGAGACACACAGAATGAAAGACATTGACACAGATAAAGAAAAGAAAGACAGAGCGAAGAGAGAGAGAGAGAGGCCAATGGAGAAAGCATGAGACAAAAAAAGAGGGGGAGATTGCAGCAGCAGAGCTTTAAACTTGCCTTAAAATTTCTAGTGCCATCTCACACCCCCATGAGCTGCCTCACTATCTCTCTCTCTCTCCCTCTCCCGCTCCATATATATGTCTCTTTATTTTTATTGCAGATCATAAATACATGAACACACACACAGACGCACACACCTGCCATTTACTATATATATAGACAGATATTCGTGTGTCTGCACCTGTATATAGATGCTCGGCGCCTCAGTCACCTGGCCAACTGGCTGTGTGCACCACCTGCAGGCACTGTGTCCATGCAGGATATTGAACTCTGACACAATCCAATGTACAACATAAAAGCTCTGGCACAGCCACCCAGGCAAACGAGCAAGGAGGCGTGGCACGTGTGGGGGTGGGGGCGGCGTGTTTTGCTTTGCTTTGGCTGTTGGCACAGCGTCTGCCGGCCGGTGGCCAACTTGTCTATGCGGGCAGCCACCCAGCACACCCACCAGGCCCACACGCCCACGCCCACTCGCTCTCCGTTTCATTCATGTTCTCTCCATGTGTGTGTGTGTGTGTGTGTGTGTGTGTATTTGTGGGGCGTTGTTTTGATTTTCATAGATTGCGCAATCCAGGCGGCATCCTGGCCAGGAAGCAAAGCGCCCAGAGAGAGCTGCGCATGTCTCCCAGAGACAGAGAGAGAGAGAGAGAGAGAGAGAGAGAGCTGTGTGGGTGGCTTGGGTGGCTCAGCTGCGGGTGGGTTGAAAGTTTTTCTGCTTGGCTTTTCGTTTTTTGGGGAGCTGCGCACAATGTGCGGAAATTGAATTTGCGGCAGCAAGCTGAAAAAGGAGCAACAACAACAACAAACAACAACAACCACAATAACATCGAGCGAACAACAACAACAACGTGGAGCATGAGCAAGAATAAAAAAAAGTTGCCTCATTGCATTTTTATGTGTTGTCGACGTGGCAGCCGGCAGGGTGTGCCGGTGTGTGTGTGTGTGTGTAAGCTCCACAAACCAACACACACACACACACACACTCGTGCTTGGAACCGGCTTTTGTTATTTCGTTAGCTCATAAAATGCTATTTCAAGTTTTTTTTTGCGCTTTTTTTCGGCTTTCATAAATTGCAGCGACTTTCTGTGTGTGTGTGTGTTACATGACACAACAAGGCGGCATTAGTGATAGTAATATATCTAAACACACACACACACACATGTATATAGAGAGTGTACCTGACATCAGCAGAAATAACTTCAAAAATTGCACATTAACATTTATTGAACGCGGCGAGGGTTGGGTCCAGAAAATGTTGGGAATTTCGAGTGTTTGGGCGACTATTTAAAGAAGGTTTATTTATAGTAACACGAGGGGGGGAGTTCAGCTTAGCCAAACAAAGTTTTGGCTAAGTTATTTTTTGTCAAACTTGGGCTGGATGAGAAAAGCAGCGGAAGAAGAAGAGGAAACAAAAACAGAGGGGTTGTTGCACCCTTAAGGTGAACTTTAAAGAGAAACACTTAAGCAGTTACATAAAAATAGATGGAGATATAAATGTGAAATGAGAGTTAGGCTGAGAGTGGGGCTAGGCAGAGTCAATATAGATAAAGTGAGCTTTGCAGGCAGATTGATGGGCAGATACACCCATTTAAATGCGGCGCATAGAGTATCAAACTCTAGCTGGGACACATTCTCTCTTAAGTCAACTATCTCTGACTTAAGAGAGAATGTGGGAGAAGAGGAAGACAGCGAGATAAGCTGATGACATAAGCAATTTGCGTATCTTTGAGATACAACTGGATACAGCGCATAACCCAGGCAAGTCGACTCTATGTGAAGCTCAAGCTGATGCCATGAATAGTAATTTTCATTATATAGATACTTCTACTACTAGCATTCCGATAGTTTCTGCGAGCATTGTGCCCCTTTGAGATACATTCAAACTGACATTTTGTAGCTTTCAGATACTTTTATACAGCAATTTGTTACTTTGAGATACATATTGAAAGCAATTTGCATCTTCGAGATACACTTCGTGCTTTGAAACTTGTTCTCCTCACGGCATTTTGCCAATTTGCATCTTTGATATACTTTACGAACATGAATAACAATCTCCTTAGCATTTCCCTGAACAACCTCAGTCGGACGAGCGAAGAGAACAGCAATGTGAGAGCTCAGCTTGAGCATGAAAAGTGATATCAAGCCTTGAGGTTAAGTAA
Organism: Drosophila peninsularis; assembly: GCA_035047485.1. Classification (NCBI taxonomy): domain Eukaryota; kingdom Metazoa; phylum Arthropoda; class Insecta; order Diptera; family Drosophilidae; genus Drosophila; species Drosophila peninsularis. Next base: position 3,890,165 of record JAWNPN010000042.1, read on the forward strand.
TGTGTATAGGGCATCTGTAGGGCAAGCATACCCCACATGAATACAAGTAGTGGCTGAGCGGCTCTGTTGAATTTGCTTCATAAAGTTTGCCTTGCTGCTTAATTTGCATCTCACTTCGTACAGAGTATCTCCTAGTCTCCACAGGATATCTTCCCTCTGTCAATGTCCAATAGTCAAAGGAAACTTACTCTGTGCAAATGTTGCTTTACCTTGCAGCGGAGCGCATACCCTCCATGAGCACTAAGTACTTTAGATGTGAGTTAAGTACAGGGTATCTCCAAACCAAGTACAGCCGGATATCATCTGCATGCAAAGGATGCTTGTAAATCACAATTCAACTCTGAGTAGAACATACAAGCATAGCAGTATGAACGAATAGGCTTACATTGAGTACAGAGTATCTTCTAGTCGAGCTCCTCCTGCCCACTTTCATTCCCCTTTCTATTTCTATGAACGAATAGACTTGCATTGAGGACAGAGTATCTTCTAGTCGAGCTCCTCCCGCCCGCTTTCATTCCCCTTTCTATTTCTATGAACGAATAGGCTTACATTGAGGACAGAGTATCTTCTAGTCGAGCTCCTCCCGCCCGCTTTCATTCCCCTTTCTATTTCTATGAACCAATAGGCTTACATTGAGTACAGAGTATCTTCTAGTCGAGCTCCTCCCGCCCGCTTTCATTCCCCTTTCTATTTCTATGAACGAATAGGCTTACATTGAGTACAGAGTATCTTCTAGTCGAGCTCCTCCCGCCCGCTTTCATTCCCCTTTCTATTTCTATGAACGAATAGACTTGCATTGAGAACAGAGTATCTTCTAGTCGAGCTCCTCCCGCCCGCTTTCATTCCCCTTTCTATTACCATGAGCAGTATGAACGAATAGGCTTACATTGAGTACAGAGTATCTTCTAGTCGAGCTCCCCCTGGCCGCTTTCCCCTTTCTATTTCACTTTGATATTCATAATATGCTTTTTGATTTGCAAAACTTTCTCGCTGGAATTTTTTGATTAGCTAAAAGTTTCAGTGTTGCAAAGCGAAACAACTAAAAAAAAGTCTAAACGAAGGAAGCAGCCGAAGCCGGAATGTGTGTGTTTAATTTGAGCTGTAGCAAAAGGGTTTTTTCTGAGCGCTTGCTTTTATTTAATTAAATGCAATTGAAGTGCACTTTGATGCAATGAAAACAAGTTTTTCAACAAACAGCGAACCACCCAAGCCACCCAAGCCACCCAAGCCACCCAAACCAGTCGCAACAGCATCCAGCGGCAGCACCACCAAAAAGCCCAGCCAAACTGGCAACTTTCATTACCTGCGCGACAGCAACCACTGGACCCAAAGTGCAGCCACATAACCACCGAAAACCCACCCAACCACCAGCCCTTACAACCACCATCAGCAGCAGCAGAAGCTGGAGGAGGAGGAGAACAAACAGCAACATGCAAATCCATAGCCAAAGCTGCTGCCAGTGGCATTAGCCAAAGACTTGTTTTTTGTTGATGCTCGTTCATAACGGAGGGCCGAGGGCATATTAGATTGCGACAATGCCCTACTCTGGTAGCTGGTTTGTTATGCCAAATATATATGTATATGGTATCTATATAGTCGTTTATGCCCGCATCAGTTCGCATATCTTAAGTAAACAGTAAATATTTGGCCTGACCAAATAAGAGCAACAGCAAGAAAAAGTTCAATCAAATCAGGTTAGTTGGAGATATAACATTATTTCATGTTTTATTTGAAAGCTAAATTCTTGCCATTTAATTTGATATATAACATTATTCAAATAGTCAGCTAAATAATGATTTGATTGCATGCTTAGCTCGGCAACTTTAGAGCGAGAAAATTTCAGCTAAAAGCTCTTAAACATTTTTGATTATTTTCTATACTACCAACAATTTTTTTAAAATTCATTAATACTTTACTTTAAATGGCATATCATTTAAAATATTTCAACATTAATATATTATCGATATCTTTTACAGTTACTGATAAATAGGTATTGAAAATACTATCACTCTTGCTGGGCCAACTAAGTTCTATGCCAAAACTTGCAAATTTGATGTCTAAATGGCTGCAAATCTTCTCCCTGCTTAGCCCAGGCGAGTATTACACAGTTGTTAATACTCTCCTGCCGGCCTTATCTCTAAGCCCTTACAACGGGATGTTTCGGTTTTTCTGTGCTGCGCTTCAATTGAGTCCGGCTGGCCGGCGGGATTGTGTAGCGCATGCAGTCAGCTGAGAGACCGAGTCAATGCTTTGGCTTTGGCTTTGGCTTCGGCTCTGCTTCAGCTGCGTTTTTTCGCTCTCTCTTTTTATAAACATCAAAAATGTATAAACTGACAAACAACAACATCGTGAACAACGAGAGCCCAACAACAATGGCTGCAAAAATTCAAAATTCAAGCAGCACTCGAGAGCGGGCAGCGCACGTTAATTGAAATGGACAGAGCATCCGGACTGCAGCCACAACAGCCCCTTGGCCAACAAAAAGGGCACGACCAGTGGGCGGGGCACGTGCCAGAGGAGGTGTATATGGCAGAGGGGGACCCACAGAGACTGGGAGGCACAATCCACAATTTTGGCTTAGAATATCGTATGCCCATGTAACTCCAACTGTTGGCGGCGCTACATCATGTACTTGCCGGAGTAAAAAAGTACCTAGGTACGCTCGCGCTTGTACATAGACTCTAAGGGCATAGAAAAAAACACACAAAAATAGGTAAAGCCTAGGCTGGAAATACCCTTCGGGCATATGTATATGTAACAGACATATGTTGCAGTGAAGCTACTATATGCTTGGTGTGATATGGAGAGTGTAGAGAGTCCATATGGATATGATATGGATAGATAGAGAGGAGATATGCTGGGTGTGATATGGAGAGTGCTGAGGGTCCATATAGATATGGTGTGGATGGATAGAGAGATATGCTTTGTGAGATATGGAGAATGTAGAGAATCCATATAGATATGGTGTGGATGGATAGAGAGATATGCTTTGTGAGATATGGAGAATGTAGAGAATCCATATAGATATGGTATGGATAGATAGAGAGGAGATATTTCAAATATGCTCTATGAGTCTATGGAGCCTATGAATCGATTATGATTAGAGTAAACCTTCTTCCATAGCTAGAGCATTATAGATCTATGCCAATCATTAGGAATAGTCAGGAATACTAAATATATACTATATAATATATATAGAACAGTATCTCACTTCTCTTCAATATATAGGTATATATATATTGTATACCTCCACCAACTCTATGCTATTCTATATTCTTCCATTCTATAGACAGTCTGTACCACCTCTATGCCAACTCTTTATTATACTATTATATATATATATATATATATATATATATATATATATATATATATATATATATATACATTCTTCTATATATCCTATTCCCACATCAACTCTATGTCATTCTAGACTTCTTTTTCATGCCATTAGTCGCCTTTTAAAGACTTTTACAATGTGGCAAGTCCGCGAATCGCTTCAAATTTCGCTTTTTGGAAACTTTTTGAAAAGTTCTCGGCGCAGATGAAGTGCTAAACAATTAATTAAAAAAGTTTATTTTTCTTGGAGCTTTGCAATTTGTTTTCTTTCGCCTTTCTTGGCTCATTTTGGACATTAGCCGCCTTGGGAGGACGTGAAAGGCAATTCAATCACGTTGCCAACGAAACGAGCTGACAATTAAAAGCAAAGGAAGAGAATTAAACGAAAAACAATTCAGAACAAATCTTTTTCCATTGCCTGTTTACTGGACTTTAAATACAGAAAGGACGAAGAAAGACAGCCGTATTAATGTCCATTAAGAGGGAGAGAGGGAACGAGGCGGAACGAGGCGGAACATCACATGATATATCTCGCAGCTTATCTCCACAGACTTCACATTTAGCAGTTTCCCTTTACATTGTCAACCTAACAGAACTGTCTTAATAACATTGCCTTAACAGAGTCAGCTTAACAGAATCTGCATTTCATAATCCACTTATCATAATCAGCTTTAAAGCAGCATCAGAACACCCTAACAGAGCAATCGTAACATTATAATCTTAACATAATCACTGTAAGAATCATTTTACCAGACTACTCTGTAGGACTCATCTCCACAGAAACATCTTAAGAGGAGTATCTAGCCAAGTAATCTGAACAGAATCATCTCGAAAGAGTCATCTCAGCAAAATCTAACAGAATGTAACAACATTCAGTTAACATTATCAAGAAGAATCTCTAATGTTAAGTTTACAGTTTGATCAAGCCCAAGTCTCAGCAAATCTCTCTGTTGAGGACTATTTGAGCAGGAATGCAGTCAATCTAATCATACTTTAAGTTGAGTTTCGTATGTCTAAGTTAACATTTCGTGATATCCTTTAGATCACTGTTAGCCACTCTCCAATCTAATGGAAAACTTAACAGTCCCTTTAACATATTCTCCGCTAATTGAACATATGTTGCAATTGTGAGTGCAGTTGGTGGAAAAGTCTGCACTGGCATTCCTATCATATCCGTGGTATCATATAATTGCGTGTCTCCGGAACACCCACACACACACTCGCACACCCATCTGATTGAGGATTGGGAAAACGTTGGAGCTTTGCGAGCGCATGCGTCATATTGATTTTCATTTGCCGGCCAAAATGAACAGAAAACTTCAAAAAGGAAAGCCCAATTTGCCAACAAATAGATATATATATATATATATATATATATATATATATATATATATATATGTATATATCTGTTTATATATATATTTATCAAATAAGGAACGGAATGTGAAATGCAATATCCCAATATCCCATTTCCAATTTCCAATATTATTTTTGTCTGTAAAATAACAAAAAAAAAAAAAAACAGACACACACACACAGATAGAGAGAGAGGGAGAGCGAGAAAGTTTTGTTTGCGGCTAGAAGCCGGCAAGGCGGGTCGGAAGTGGGCGTGGAGGCCCCGTTCTACGCTGCTCGATTTGAGTGCATTTGATGGATGCCCCGGCCGCATGTGCACGTCTCTCCCCCTCTCTATGAGTATTAGTTGGAATTGCCAAATCCCAAACGCAATCAAATGCAAATAATCAAAATGAAATTCAATTCCAATAGCAAAACCAATAAAAATTTGCAATTACAGCTATTCAGTGTGTGTGTGTGTGTGATTAGCAGTAAATACTTGTTAGCCTGATTTAGTGAATGTCGCTAGGATATAGCAATTTGATGAATGTTGTCTAATCAGGGCTCAAGCCAATGGGAAAACTGCTTGAATATTTCGATTACTGTTTGTTATCGATAACTTAAAGAGCGGCTTGAAGATAGTTATCGACAGTAGTATCGTGACGAAGCAAGAGCTTTGGAAAGGTACTCAGTGAAAGTGGGCAGCTCCGCAGGGTATCATCGGGTCAGTCAACTCCGACTGGAGCTTTTTGCTTTACATGAATGCTTATCTATTTGTGCTTCATTCCAAGTCGATCAATCGAAGCTTATATGATATGATACCAGAAAGCATATTCGAATATTTGAAGATCAATGTAGCTCAAAGCTTCAGACAGACAAAGTCCACACAAACCTAATATACTCTCTCTCTCTCTTTCTCTCTCTCTCTCTCTCTCTCTCTCTCTCTCTCTCTCTCTCTCTCTCTGAACATAGCAAAGACCCTGCCCAAGACTCAATTCCCGTGTCAAACCCACTCAACTACAGCCTGCCCCCACCAACATCTATATATCTATATAATGCTATTCAAGCCAAAGTCTGTTATGAAAACATGCAGCATTATTGAGAGACATCGCACAATCAAACCGAGTTCTTAACTTTTTACGTTCCATTTAGAATTCCCAAGTTGTTAAAGCACAGAAATTGGGCAGAAAAGTTTTAGCGAAATAAAAGTCAAGAGCGCATAAAGGAAGTGAAAGCAAAAGGAAAACGAAAATAATAAACTCGAAAATGAATTCGCGTCGACTTAAATGAGGCATTTTCATTTGAGGAAATGCAATTTGGGAGCTCTCGGACAGAAACTCATTAAATTTCAATGGCAATTATTTCGATGAGATGGCGGAGGGACTGATGCGGGAGCGGGGGAAACATAAATAAGCAGCCAGGGAAGAGACAAATAATGAGGGAAAACAAAGCAACAGAAATGGAAAAAAGTAAAAAGGGAAAAAATTAAATAACTCTTTTTCAAATTCAATTTCTTATGCATGGAGCTTAATTCTGTTTGCTCGGCGCTTGACAAGAAAGCAGCAGCAGCAGCGGCAGCAGCGGCAGCAGCGACAGTAGAAGAAAAGTTCATAATAACATTTACAGCGCAACCACCCTACAGCAACCACCCGAGCCACCGCCCAACCACCCGGAAAACGATGCAGGCAGAAATTTCAGTCTTTCTCCATCTGAAGCATTTTCCAACTTTTCACAAATGCTGAATGAAAAGCTGCTGGAAAGCACACGCACACATGAGCAAACACCCACACACACACGCACACACACACGCACACACAGAGAGAGCGAGCAAACACTCAGCTGGAAAGCAAATGCTGTCTAAGACGCAAATCTAGATGCGATTTTCCATTTGTGCGAATGTCTTTGGCCAGATAATAATTTAAGACCATTTGTTGCGAAAAGGGAAAGAAATTCTATAAAGCAGTGCTTAGTTGACATATTTATTGGGTTAAGCACTTCACTTAGACTCTAATGGCGCTGGCAGCGGCGAGGGCACGCTGGCAATGATGCTCTAAGTACAAATCAATTGAGCTGAGATCCAAGCCTCTCTAGCAAAGTAATCGATAAGACTGAGTGCCGATAAGCTGTACATATCTAGGCTATATGAGAGCTAAGCAACTTATAGATACGATAAGCTATCGCGCTATACCAAAGAGTTAAGTGAGTTATGGATACAGTCAGATATGCCTATCGATAAATTTATGATAGATAAGACTACCATAACCATTGATGATGATTGTTATAGCGAGTCTAGAGAGCTAAATAGTAAAAAAATTAATCTACCGATATGTTACCTATCAACAATTCCCGTTCGGCATGGTTGCGAGAGTTAGAGATACGATGAGCTATCGATATGCCATAGAGCTCTATAGAGCACAGTGAGTCATAAAACCAACCAGATGCTGCGATAATTAATTTCAATATCATATCGAAACCTTTTCGATAGAAAATATAAGATAAGCTATTGATAAGCTGCAGCGTTCGAAAGAGCTATGAAATCATAATCGATAATCTATTAAACTATCGATATGTTATCGGCAAGCTACACCTACTATATACGTACGAATTCAGCAAGTTATCGATAGTCTTTACATATTCAATCAAGTTTAGGCAGCGATAAATATATGTTATCGATAAGCTACACTTTTCAGATTCAGCAAGTTATCGATAGTCATTACATAGTCGATAGATACAAGATAACGTTACATGCAATTTATCTGTAAAACTATGATGAAATATCGATGAAGCTTCCATACATCTGAGGCAAATGTGCTGAGATTCTCATCTAAAGCGAGCATGTATCTAAAGATACACTCTTCCATGCCATATCTACATACACAGCATTCAAGTATCTTTGAGATACATTTACATTCACTGACATTTCACAGCTTGTCATATTCATATTGAAAGTCATCTACACACTTTGACATTTCAGAGTCTGTCAGATACATTCACATACTTAAAGTTGCCCACGCTTAGTCACCTCCGATTCACTCTATACAAACAGCGAGATGAAAAGTAACTTATTTGTAATTCAAATTGTAGCTCAAAGTATCTTTAGTATCTGTCGCTGGCAAAGCTGCTTATGCTTTATGCTTGACGCCCACCCAGCGAAATGGGCAACTGCATATAGATACTTTGTGCAACTGGGAGTTACAGTTGTGTGTGTGTGCTGAGTATCTTTAAGATACTTTGCTGTAATCCTCTTTCACTTGAGGTAATTGCTGTTGGAGCAAGATGCTTGAAGTTTGCTCGGTTGTTGATAGATTTAGGATGTAGGAAGTGGGGAGAGCGTGTAGATACTTTTAATTAGATTGAATTTGTATCTTTGAGATACATTTATATAAGTAGAGACCTAACAGGCGAAAAGAGGGCAAGATAGTAGTTACTTAAGCCTGAGGCACGTAATAAATAATTGTATCTTTAACACAACTCTATATTTTAGACAAAAGTATCTTTAAGATACATTTCGCTTCTGCTACACATTTCAGATACATTTGAATTTGCTTTGAAATCCTTCTCCCAACAGGTTCAAGTTAAGCAGCGATTTTAAGGCAGACTAAGTGAGTGCATGAGTGGGTGGTGCAGGGTGGTGCAGGGTGGCGCAGGATGCTGCTGATGACTGCCTTGATTGCTGCTGTCTATTGTAGGCAGTTAACACTATGTCCAAATTGAGGGAAGGAGCCAAGAAAACTGCAGGAGCTTTCAGCCACTTATGGCTGTGTATCTGTCTGTGTGTGTATATACAGTGAACACACACACACACACACACACATACACAGAGACAAGATTTATATACAGTTCTGTAACAAAAGAGCAGGCGCCGTTGCTCTGGCAACTTCGTTTTGTGCACTTTTTGGGATGCTGCAACGAAGCAGCTGCAGCTGCAAGTACATAGCGTGCCACAAATAGGGGCAGCTGCACACATCACATAGATATATATAGATATCAAGTATATATATTTATATAATATATATATTTACATATATTTTTTGCTCTTTCTCTCAGAAATCGCATTTCATTTTTAATTTTATGCCAGCTCGTATGTGTGTGTGTGTGTGTGTGTGGGTGGCGGGCAGGGGGCGTGGCTCTGTCGCTTGGCCTCCTCGTCTGTTGCTTAACTTGACCAAGTCCAAATGGCAGCAATGCATTGCATCGAACTCTGAACTTTACCCAAGTTACATTTAAATAATTGATTTTGTTTGGCTTGCAAGCGCACAGACTTCTTCCCTCTCTCTCTCTATCTGTCTATCTATCTCTCTCGCTCTCTCTTTATCTGCCTTTTCGGTTTGTTTCCTTTGATAAAATATGTATGCTGCCTGCTTTTAGGCGTTGCCCGTTAAATCGTTCTGTGGCCGGAAAGAAACCCATTTTTCTGTTGCATTCAACAATCATTTCGAACTGAACCGGATATGAAGCGAACCGAGGTGAACCGAACCGGTTAACTTGGGTTAGGAAAGCAAGTGAAAGCCAAAGCAATTGAACCCGCTCACTCCTCCTTAGGAGGTAAGTAAGTAATCCTTATTACTTCTTTATCAATCTTGCCTGAGAGAGAAACTTGATTACTTTTAATATATCAAGCCAATGCTGTCTGAACCGGTTCAGAGCCCACCCGAACCGTTTCAGTTTAGCTACCCAAGTTGTTCTTCTATAAAGGAAACAAACCTGATACATTTTTATAAGACCCGCCTAGCCAATCCTCTCTGAACCGGTTCACTATTTAATTGAACCGGTTCAACTTTGTTTTTTTTACTGTAAACTAATTCTATTATTAATTCTATTAACTTTATCAAAGACAGCCCTCGTCCCTTTGCAATGGATGCACGCTCACTTAACTGGTTCATTGCCTTAGTGAACAGGTTCACCACAGAAACATAATTTTCCAAGGGAATAACCTTATATTTTTATAGAGAAAATGATATAAATCCTATATATATATTCTTATAAATCGAACAAGTTCTCACTGAACCGTTTCATTTGCCTATTGAACTGAACTGGTTCATTGAACCAGCTCAATTGCCAAAGTTTTCAACGAAATAACTTAATATTGCATAGCCTAATTCAGATCAGTTCTCCATAGATTTTTATAAATCGAACGCAGCTCACTTGAACTAGTTCATTAGAATCAGTTTAAGAGTTACTTTAATTTTTTCGCAACTAAATCATTATTAACCAGACAATTATAGCTCGCTCGCAAACAAATTGAATTGGACCTCGGCAATTGCGTTAATAATTGATTTAGTTAATGGGCAATACATCCATTAAGTACCGCAGCGAAATTACACATAATTGCATTATTTTTAGCAAATGCCACTCAATTTGAAAATCGATTCAATTGCATTGAGGGAATATTTGATTGACTATTGGGCTGGGCTGGGCTGGGCAGGGTCTGGGCTAGGCGCTTTGGGCCGAAAAGAAACCATTCCAAGGCCAGCCCTGGCTCCAACAACTTCATCATCATCATCGTCATCATCATGGTGATGCAGAACAATGCAATCGTCGATTGCAATTAATGCATAAATTGCTTCCCTGAATGAGTTGAAGTGTAAATATGCCAACAAAAGCCAAATGCTGCGTGCGGTGCGTGCGACTGCGACAGCTAGATGGCATCAGTGAAAGAGCCAAAGCATGCGTAGCACCAGAGAGAGAGAGAGAGAGAGAGAGAGGGAGTTGGGGCGAGAGTGAGGAGAAATTGCAAGTGCACCCTTTGTGCTGTCAGCCCATCATTGCAAAGCTTTCACAGCTGGAGAAAGCAAACTGAGTGCCAAATATTGAATCTATCTCTAATAATGCTCGCTCAGCCAGCGAAGCGAGAGTATATTGGCTCCCCCTGTTTGCTAATGTCAATGTTTGTGAATCTACATGTAAGACTGGAAACTAGAAATTTTGACCTGCTCTGCAGATAGACAGATTGATTATAGGTAAACTTTCAGTTTTATACCCTAAAACCAAATTTAGGGTATATTGGTTTTGTGAGGCTACTTTGGTTCGTCAGGCAGAAGCTGCCGAGGCAGACTTGACCAGGGCGACGAACTGGGGCGTGCTAGCCCCAGTTCCTTCCGCCCTTCTGCCCGTACGCCCGTCCGTCCATTCCTCCAGTTAAACACCTGTCTGTTTGTCCGTGCAACTGCGTGCGTCCGTCCCTCTGTCTGCTTGCCTGTCCATCCTTCTGTCCGTATATATGAGCTTGAGTCCTGGAATTTCCCCCTATAGCAGTCGCAGCTCAAGCTAATTATCACATTGTTAGTATCATGTATACATATATGTATCTCTCGGCACGCAGGGTATATTCTAGTCGAGCCCTCCCTACCAAAGCTTTTCTTGGATCATGCATGAGCAATGTTATCTTATGTACGTAAATATATATATATATATATATATATTACTTGACCTAATTCCGAATTTTCCATCCCTTCTCTCAATATGGAACATAATATACATATATCGAAGTATATAGGTGTAGTCAGATGCATATCAGCTCCCTATATCTGTACATAATTAGGGTTGTTCGTATAAGAGTTATGCATATCTAGCTCTTGTATGAGTTATACATAGTATAAGAGTTATAAAAAGACGTATTAAAGATTTGATCTGATTACGATTTTTCTGGTACTATAACTAACTATATACCTACGATTACATATATAATATATAACTTGATAAATCGTGCTTTACTCACCTTATAATTTGTTGTCCTAACTGATATTTTGTGGTTTAAAATATCACTTAGCAGCAGATCGCTGTCGCTCTCCTTCATTCGCTTTCTCTCTCGCTGCGTTAGCTGTCTCTTTCTAGTTAGCTCCTGCTGTCCCTCCTTAGTCAATCTCTCTGCTTTCTGTATAAATTCTTGTAGCTCGCTGTTGTCTTTGTTGGATGAGAAGTTGTTTTTAAATTTTCTATAAATTTTGTTTGTTTGTTTACTTTAAATTATTTTTGGCAATTTTATCGTTGCTGCTATTGTTGGTGTTTGTTGTTGTTAAACGGCAATTTTTACTACTTTTAATTGGGCTCTAAAAATATTTCGTCGTATTTTGAAATCGTTGGAAGTCCGTTGGTTTTTTATAACTTTTTTTATTATTTTATACCGATTTTTTTGTCTCTGTTTTTCTTAATTTTTTATTTTTTTCTCAATTTTTATGTATTTTTTTTTTATTATTTTTTTTTATTTTTGTTAATCTTTTGTATAAATATTAATTTCTTTAAGAATTTCAAGTCTTTTATTTGAAATGTAAATATATTTTACTCGTATTATAGATATTTTTATATTATTTGGTGTTTTGGTTTGCATTCAATTATATTCATTTATATATATATATTTATCTTTATCTTTATCTTTATCTCGACTTGTGTCTGCGTAGTGCGCGTCCTGTAAATTCTGTTTTAAAAAAACCTTGTGGTATGTCGTCGCCAAAACGCCCGGAATCTCCAAGTTTTCGCCTCTTTTTCGTCTGTTTTGTTTTGCTCTGTCTTCCTTTTGCCTTGCTTTTTAGCTCTTTTCGTTATCTTTCTGCTTAGTTTTCGTCTAGTTTTTCCTTTTTCTTCTTCTTCTTCTTCTTCTTCTCCTTGCGTCTTCCTTTGGACTTCGCCTTCTCTACTTTTCGGTTTCTTTTCGTAGTCTTCTTTGGTCTTCCTTTTGCCTCGCTTCTTCTCGCTTCTCCTCTCTCATCAAGCTCTTCTTGTTTCCTTATCAACTTCTCTTAGATCTTTTCAGTGATCTTGTTTTCGCTTCCTTTTCGCCTATCTTTCGTCTCCTTTTCGTCTTCTCTTCGAGCTTTGTGAACTTGCTTTCGTCTTTGATCTTTTGCAGTCTTCTTTTCGTCTGCTTTTCTCCTCCTTCTCCCGTCTCCTTTTCGACCTGATTTTCTTCCGCTTGAGCACAGATATTACAACCCGCAGCACTATTTGTATAATTCCTAAACAATTATACGATCTATATGCGATCTATATAGCTAACACCTAGCTATTTGCACACTTAAAAAAAATGTACATTAAAAAAAAGTTTTATTTTTTTTATATTTTCACAAATTTTTGTATGTATATCTCGATTCTACGATTGCTTTTCCTTTTCGCTATTTTCCCTATTTTTTTCTCACATTAAAAAAATGTTAACTCAAATGAATCGTGGGAAATGTTTTTGAATCTTTATTTTTTCCTTCACTTTATTTTCTCTCTTTTTTTATTGAAGTTCAAAATTTCATAAAATTGTTTATATATATATATTATTTTTTTTCTATATTTTTTTCTTTTTTTTTTTTTTTGGTTGATTGCTGAGTGCAGACTTTCGGTTAAAGACTTTCAATTATCTGAAATGATATAAGAGTAAATATTATTATAGAATATATAGAACATCATATAATTTCCTAGAGCTAAAGCCTCTATATGATCTGATCATTTTCTAACACACTTATTTGGATTTCAACCTAAAACTATTTCCCGATATCTAACTAGCTCGAGAATTACATATATAATGTCTAGGCTAACTAATATACATATGTATATATAGATCACATACACGATCTATATGATATATTTCAACACATTTATAACGGTTTTAATAGCTTAATTTTATCAGTAGGTCAAAAGTGATGTTAGTTCTTAGACAAAATCTAGTCGAATTCATGATATTTCATATATCTCATGGGGATTTTAACATATAAATCATAAATATTGGCAAAGAAAAGCTCAAATTCATAGATCACATTTAAATTTAAGATCAAACACACACACACACATATATATATACAAGAAAAAATACCAAAAAAAATACTGTAAATAGGAATTTCATAGATTTTGATGAACAACTTTGTGATCTGTCAAGTTTCCGGCCTATGGAACTGCTTGAAACGTACTAAAACAACGACGACTGCGACTGCGACAGCGACAGCGGCGCTGACGTTGACGCTGGCGTTAACAACGGCACAATAGCGGCCGCAGCGAGCGCGCGCTCGTCTCTTGAGCTCGAATTAGAGAAGTTGCCGTTAGAAGTTGTTGCTTCTTCTTCTTGCCGCTTTCTGTTTACTCTTTTTTGTTTTGCTCGACGGTTCTTTGCCTGCTTTTCCCTTAGTTTGTTTACTTTCTTTGTAGTTGTTGCAGTTTCTGTTTGTTTGGATTTTGCTTCTGTTTGTTTTGTGTTCTACGGAAACAAGGAGAAATCATATAGCGACGCAAATGATAAATTATATGAGTAGAATAATACAAAACGCGCTTAAAAAAGAACCGCGTTTGCTGGATACGCCGAAGACTGCTTGACTCGTACTGATTGAGAGAGAGAGCGCAGCGCGCCCACCAAAACAACGGCAGCGGCAGCGGCAGCGACAGTGGCAGCGACTGCGGCTGCGACGTCAGCAGCAGCCGCAACGTATCCTGTGTTGAGAGTTGCGCTTCAACGCGAGCCGAAAGAAAAAAACACAAACAAACGCTAAAAGAACTACAACAATGCGAGCAGCAGCAGCAGCAGCACCTACATGGCAGCGCCCCGTAAAGCTCCAAGCTCTGCGCACAGCTTTCAGCTGCGCTAACTCTACACAGAGCAAAGCTGCGCCGCTGCTGCTGCCGACTGCAACTGGGCCAAGTCTCCAAAGCACAACTCGATTTCGTTTGTGTGTTTGCAAATGCATTTAGATAATTTACAATGTACCAAAAGCACACACACACAGGAGCACACACACGCACACATGTCATTTCATATGCATATTCATATACATCAGCATGCTGTCTCGCTCACTCACGCTCTCTCCTACTTGCCGAGTCTGCTATCATTGGACCACGGATATATAATCTGTGTAATTGCCAACACACACACACACACACACATATTTATACACGAACACACACACGCACTCATTTATAATATGGCGCCATCTCAATTGCAGTGTGACCGCATCAGCGCTCGAATATAATTGAAAGCCCACACACACACATGACGGCGCTTCAGCTGTTGTGTTGCGCAGTGTAGTTGGCACTAATTAATGGTCGACCAGATAATATGGCGAAGCCTGCAAGTGGCAACCGCAACAGTGCAATTTGCATGCATAACGGGATCGTTAGCGTTAGCCCAGTGGAATCGTTAAAGCTCACTTTATCGCACAAGCGAAAGTTTTAACTCACTTTTTCTTTGTGTGTAAAGAGATTCCTTTCTCTGATTGCAGTTCGAATTCAACTAGAGGGAACCATACCTCATACCTCATACCTCATACCTCATACCTCATACCTCATACCTCATACCTCATACCTCATACCTCATACCTCATACCTCATACCTCATACCTCATACCTCATACCTCATACCTCATACCTCATACCTCATACCTCATACCTCATACCTCATACCTCATACCTCATACCTCATACCTCATACCTCATACCTCATACCTCATACCTCATACCTCATACCTCATACCTCATACCTCATACCTCATACCTCATACCTCATACCTCATACCTCATACCTCATACCTCATACCTCATACCTCATACCTCATACCTCATACCTCATACCTCATACCTCATACCTCATACCTCATACCTCATACCTCATACCTCATACCTCATACCTCATACCTCATACCTCATACCTCATACCTCATACCTCATACCTCATACCTCATACCTCATACCTCATACCTCATACCTCATACCTCATACCTCATACCTCATACCTCATACCTCATACCTCATACCTCATACCTCATACCTCATACCTCATACCTCATACCTCATACCTCATACCTCATACCTCATACACCATACATCATACATATATTCAAACAGCATACACAGCATACAGCGTCAACTAAAGCTTTTTGCACCTCCTGCCTAGCCATCCCTATCCTACCTAAGACCCTAACTCTATATATTCCTGATTATTCATATATGTATATTTTCCGGATATATATTTATGTATATAAGGCATTTTCCCAGCTTTTCACTTTATAATTAGATAGAAAAACTCATTTGAAAGGCGGTTAGCGCGTGGGCCAGTGCAAACAGGGATCAGGCGGCGGGCAAGTGGTTTCGGTGGGTCTTCAATTGCAATTAGGGAACGAAAGCTAACATTCGGGTCAAGCGAGCGAAACAGCTGGAGGGGCTGTGGGGCTGGGTGGGTGAGTGCTCGAAGGGATTTCGAATGCTTTTTGAACAATTTCAATTAATTAAAATAAATAATGAAATTATGTGCGGTTCAGAGCCACGCAACCACGCAGCCACTCGACGACTTTGGGGCACTGTGGGGCGCTAGGTGATTGGGTGGGTCAGTTGAGTTCATTTCATGCTCTTGTTGCTGTGCGTCTTATCTAAGCCGAAAGCTGAGCTGCATATATAATCAGCCCGCAGGCAAGGCTGGGTGGTTGGGTGGGTGGATCGGGTGGTGCAACAAAATCAATGCAACTCCGTACGGGCACAAAAGCTCAAAGCTCTCGCCGTGTAGGGGACGTGCTGTGTAGACTTGGAGACTTTTGCGTTCAGCTGGAAATTGGAGCAGCTCCTAGCAGAGCGAGGGTGGGCGAGGGTGGCGGGGAGGCTTGGGGATTGCAGTACGCGTATCCTGAACTCAGGCTACACACACACACACACACACAGCTGCCGAGGAGTATATGCTGGCGCACTCGGAATTGTGTCAACCAACGAGGAACACGCCCCGATAGAGGACCGGCCGGCAGCCCGCACACACGCGCACCCCCTACAGGCAGCCCATACGCCACCCACCCGGCACTCAACATCCTCGTTACCATCCCAGCTGTTTACCTTCGACTTTAACTTGACTACCTTAAAGCGCTTTCTGTCCCCTACCGCCCCACGCCCACCCAACGATGAAAAGTAAAAGGCAAATCACATTTGCAGCTCACCAAGGCAAGGAAATCCATTTGACAATTGGTAGCCCCAGCAACCATCCAATTTCCAGCTCCTATTTCCACCTCGCATTACGCTCGACTGCACGGCGGCGAATCCCTAGGAAGGTCCTTTTGATTTGCCTTCCTTCACTCCCTAATCACAGCGAATCAAGCGTGAGAGCCCACAAATAATTCGAGCCAGCCGCTGCTCCCGAAACTCTTTTAATTATACTTGAAACTATTGTGACTTAATTAGAAATGATTTTTCTTTGGGCCCAACTCATTTTGTCAAATTTTATTTCTTTAAATCGATTCTGTATCAAAATTTTATTTGAGTTTAAAAAACAAATTTAAATGAAATTAAAAAAAAAATTTTTAAATAAGTTTAAAAATTTGAAAAGTTGGAAATATGTCAACAGAATTGGAAAAATGTGATAAATAATGAAAAAAATTTGAATGAAGAAAAAATTTTGAAAATTAAAAAATAAATTGAATATTGGAAAAATTAAAAAAAATGTGAAAATTCGAGAAATAAAAAAAAATTCAATTTTTAAAAATTTGAAAAATATTTAAATATTGGAAAAATGTTAAAAAAAACTTGCAAGCTAAATTTAAAAAATATATAAAATTTTAAATATATATATTTAAAAAAAAATTTTTAATTTTTTCAAAACTTGAAAAGTTTTATTTCAAAATTTTAGATATACATTTTTTTAGTATGTAGTTTTTAAAAAATTTAAGTATTTCATTTAGTATTTATAAAAATATATAAAATCAGAAATTCCCTAAGCCTGGCGATAAATTCTAAACATTCTAAACATATTAAACCCAACTTGAATGCAGGAATAGAACGGACTTTCATTATACTTAGGTTGACCAAGCAAGCGCGATACTATTTGCGATAACTGTATTTAAACAGCTCTTAAAGTTATAGATACCATATTGATGAGGAAATATTCATTGAGGTGAGCGATTTGATTATAAAATCTATATCTGACTAATCAGTTCAAAGTATTATAGAATTTTTAGCAAATATGCACCCATTAAAGGAAGTGCAACTAAATTTGAGCTTGCGCTTAGAGCGCTGCTGGCAAAGTCTCAAGCAATCACTTAGCTGATTGACTATATTATATATAATGGCCTGAGTGCGGCTGCAAAACGCAATCAAAAATAAATTGAAATCTCAAACGGTTTCTGTTTTATTAAAATTTCTTTTGCTATCGCTCTTCTTTGGCCAGGCCGCATGTTCTGTAATTGGTTTTCTGTGTGCTGCAATCAAATGTTGATTGATGTAGGAAATATGGAAAGCTAATCACGAATATATATTTATTTATGGAGTAAATAGTATATAGAGGAGGATTTGCTTATTAGCCGTTTCATGCTCGCGGCGCTGTTTCAACAGGTCAAATGGAAATTGTTAAATGCATTTCCCATTTCCCATTTCCCATTTGCATGGGCAAAGAGACGCCGCCCACAGCCTTTGTGGCTGCCAGTTGCAGATGCTGCCCGTTGGCAAGCGGGCGGCCGTTTGAGTGCAGGTACTGCAGGTGGTGCCCGCCCGACCGCAACCACATGCGCATATCCTGACTGAAGTGGCATTTTAACGCTTCACATGCATAACGAGGGCGGCTTAAAGTGTGGGCCACACACACTCACACGCCCACTGCTAATAGCTGCCAGAACGAATTTTAATAAAATAAAAATACCAAAAAGAAGAAGAAGAAAATGTCTCACGAGCGACTGCACATTAGCTAATTTCCAAAAAAAAAAAAGAAAAAAAAAGGGTATAAAAAAAATGTCGAGTGACTTCCGTTTCCGCAACGACGGCAGCCGAGTACCATTAAGGGTACGACGCGTCAGCATCGCAGGGGTAGTCCCTCAACCCCTTCACCCCAAACACACATATGCGAATCAGTCAAAATTAAACTCAAGTAAACCGTGGATCACAAATCGCTTTAAGTCTGATTGGCTAAGTGATTGATTGACAGACGAACTGAAAGTATCGTATGACTCTCTATCTATATGCTGTCCGACTGATTGATTGACTGATTAAGCAGACAGGCTGACTGATAGGGTAAGTGATTGCCTGTAAAGCAGACTGATTGATTGCTCGACATATAGAATGATTGATATACTGAATGACTAGCTGATTAGCTAACTGGCTAAGTGAATAGGTGACTAATAGACTGACAGATTGACTTCATGATTGATTGATTCATTAAGACTGACTCATAGACTGATTGGTTGACAGACTGACTCATTAGTGCTAGAGTAATTAATTTACTGAGTAACTGATTGACAGATTGACAGACTGGCTGACTGAAGACTGATTGAGTCATTAACAACCTGCTTAACTGATGGACTGACTGGCTGTAGTTTATTGACTGATTAACAACTGATTGACTAATTGATTGAATGACTGAATCAAGGACTGATTGACTGTTAGACTACTCGACTGATTGAGTTACTAATAACCAGATAATCGAGTGATTGGTAGACTGATTGATTGACTGATTGACAGACTGACACTCAGATTGACTGATTAGCTGACTTAGTGACTGATTGAGAGATAGATCAACTGATTGACTGACAGGTTGATTGACAGAAGACTGATTAACTGACTGACTGACTGATTGACTGTTTGAATGAGTAATTGATTGATCAACTTGTTACAGGACTGCCTAAGTGAGAGTATTTGATTGACTGACTGATTGATTGACTGTTCGACTATGTAGCTGAACAACTGCCATCGATAGATTGATTGGTTGACTAACAGACGAACTGATTGATCAGCCGCTTTCCTAACCGAACTTGCTGATTGATTGATCTACTAATCTACTGATTGATTGACTGACTGATTGCTTTCTCCTAACTCAAACATAACTTGTTTAGTACATATACTAACATATACATAAATCTACATATATACATATAGTGTATATACCTCACTACATCTAATTTTGGGGTACACATCACTATACAGCTCTAGAAATTTCAGTGCCTGTCAAATATTCCATTGCATTGCGCTTTAAGCCCGCCTTAAATGGCAAATATTTATGTTTTGCAATTCGTCGACAAATTAATCTCAATTTAAATGCAATAAAAACAGGGAAAAAAGCGAAAATAAAAATGAATTTGATTTCCAATTTGCTGTTTCAATTACGCATTCGCCACTCGCAGTTCGCAATTCGCATCTTGCTGGCAAACAAATCGGCTGCAGCTGATGATTTTGCTCACATTATGTATACGCCACATAATCCATGGCTGCATGCCGAACCCACACGCCAAGTGGGCAGCGTTTTCATGCATGAATATATTCCAGCAGCTGCAACTCCCACTCACTCGCAGCGAGGGAGAGAGAGCGACAAATGCAATGCAGAACGAAAAACAAACCTATGGATGCTGCCCTCTCTCTCTCTCACTCTCTCTCTCTCTCTCTGTCTACCTCTCTCTCTCACTCTCGCGCGCACGCATTGCGCTCTGCCAGGGTTGTCGACGCTAAGGCAACTGAAAATAAATAATCAAAATATAAAAGGAAACAAAAAGCACACATTCCAGCAAGAGCACTTCGAATATGGTATGCCCTTACTTCATATAATATGAGCTAAAACGAGATTCGTACTAAAAATCCTATTTAACCATATACTTTCTATGGCTTATATAGGATAGTCTTGTCCGATTTGAATGAGATTTAGTTTATATGTTATCATCTTTATAAAAGCTCTGAGTGGCAAGTTTAAAGAATATATATGCAATACATAAAAAGCTCTTCATACAAGAACTAAACTTTCAACTGATCAATCCTATGACAGCTATATTATATAGTAGTCCGATTTGAACGAGATTTTCAATATAAGTGGACAATTTTTCAAAATACAAATTTGAAGAATTTTATAAAGATATTTTAAAGAATGCAAAAGTCTTTCATACAAGAACTAATCTTTCAACCGAGCAGTTCTATGACAGCCATATGATATAGTAACCCGATTTGGATAAAATTTGTAATTTGTATGAAAAACGATATTAAAATTCAACTGTGCCAAGTTTCAGGAAGATATTTTGAAGTATACAAAAGTTGTTCATACAAGAACTAAATGTCAAATATTTAAATGGAATATATATCAAATATAGAGTATCGTAGCTATCCAATGTTATGTACCACGAAGACAATGCCGAAATTGTAATACTGTATGCAGCAGAGCATATGAAAGCGACAAATCCAACGATGCGTTGGATGCTGGAATATTTGCATTCGAAATTGAGAAATGTTCCCTGTGTGTGTGTGTGTGGGTGTTGATGTGAGTGCGTGAGTGTTGGTGAGTTGATGAACTATGTGTAAACGCACATATGTGCTTGATGATGTGAGGACGTACATATATGTAAATACATGCATAACACCCTGAGTATATACTGAAGATGAAGGAGTTGACTCGACTGATAGATATCCTAGATATGGCGAAAAAGGGAGAGATAGAGATAGGGATGGGAATGGGGATGGGGGTGAAGAGAAGTCCTTTAGTTAGCTCCAATACACAATTGGGGGGTTTGTGTGTGCGTGTGTGTGTGTGTGTGTGTGTGGGAATGTTTAAGCTGACGTCCAACAATTGCGAACCAACTCAACCCCCAACAAAGTGGAACAGCCCAAGGGATGCTCTCTGCATGGATCTCTACACCAATACCTATATATATATATATATACATGTGTGTATCTGTATCTGTGTGTGTGTGTGTGTGTGTGTGTGTGCACGTGCCTCCATTAGGAAATTAGTGATGCTCCAAGCAACAAATTTTTGCTTTTTGTGCCAAATTCCAATTCGAATTTTTTGGGGCACGTACAGTAAGCACTCGCCAACAGCGTCCTTCGCGAATTATAAATACAAGATTATTATTATTATTATTATTATTATTATTTTTAGCTATAAGTTCTTAGAATATTACAAAAAACACGCACACATAGAAAAAATAGATGAAATTAAGATTTTTGACATGATTTACACTATATTAGCTATCCAATAACATATATATATATATATGATCAATATGGTATATGTGTAAATATGATTCAAGTTTTTTTTTAACAAAATGTATATAACATAAGATAATATATATATATATATAAATGAACAAAGAAGTATACAAAATATAAAGAGAAAAAATTGAAAAAGTTCTTAATTTAAATTTAAAGAAATTTCTCGTTAGATAAATATTACAAATATCAAATTTATAATATTTAGCACATTTTGTACATAGAGAATTCATTGCATATAAATTTCCTATACATATATATATAATACCCGATAACACAAGATTTTATACATATCTGAAACAAATTTTTAAATTTAAATTTAAAGAAATTTCACAAAATTTTAATATTATAATAGGCAAATATATAATTTATAAGAAATTTAGTTCATGTAGAATTGATTGCATATAAATTTCTTTTACATATATATAAATATATATATATATATATATATATTATCCGTTGTTGAAGGCGTGCAAGACTTAACTATCAAAAATTTATTGAGCCGCGGCACTCGGACAAAGCGGGGTAAGATGCAATCGCATGATAAATCGTGTGTGGAACTTAATGTACAGAAACAGTTATTGTATGGGATTATTTGGAATGGCGGCGCTTAGCCTGTTTGGTTGACTGGGAGCAAGTCGCCAGCGACGGCCGGTGTGGAGAGCTTGGGCAAGACGGCCTTGGCGAGCGGCGCGAGCGTGGGCTTGACGCCCAAGTCCGCCGACTCCGGCGGACTGTGGAAGAAGTAGAGCAGGAAACCTGCGGCCAAGATGATGTGAGCGACGAGTATGCCAATGATGAGGAATAGCGAATATTGTGAGTTCCGCAGTGCCGGAGTGAGCACGGCAATCAAGACAGTGCCCGAGAGCAGAGCGGCCGTGATGACGAGCAGCCACTGTAGCAGCGAAATCTGCAAAGGGAAAGCGTACAGAGGTGAGAAGGGAATAGAGGGCAGGGAATGCAAGTCGAGCTGACATTGATCACCCAGAGTACGGAGACGGGTATATAGATGGCCAGACTGTAGCCATAGATGCACATCAGCGAGAGCAGGCTGGGCGTGTAGCTGGCCTGAAAGAGAGAGAGAGAGAGAGAGAGAGATAGAGAGGGAGAGACAGAGTGAGTAAGAGGCATATATATGTATTCGTCGGCAAACTAACGCTATCCGTTTCCACCGCATCGCTAGCATCAACAGGCTTGAGGCTATACTTGAAGAGCGCCCAGAGTATGGCCGGCAGAATGTTGGCATAGAGAAAGATGCAGCTGGCGGCATAGGAGACCAAATGGAAATTATAATGCCAGCGATAGCTGTCGTTGGCCTGCTGCAAGTAGCTGGCGATGTTGCCACTGATGGCTATGGAGAATATCTAAAAGAGAGACTTAGATTAGACAAACATAGAGATACATATAGAGGCTACTCTGCTCCCCACCAGTGTTATAGTGATCCAGAACGGGCCGTAGAGATCCGGATTCTCGCCAATGTTCATGCGCAAGTAGTTGGCTGCGGCGCGCTTGGGTATCATGGAGTTGACAATGCGCTCCAGCACCATATAAGTATCGACATTGAAAAACTGCTGATAGTACTCGATGGTCAGAAAGGAGAGGCGAGCGCCGCCAGCTCCGGCGCTGCCCTCGGCTGAGTCAAACGATGCGTTGACAGCGCCGCCGCCGCCACCACCGCCGCCACCTGCACCGCTGCCAATAATATTTCCCGCCGAATTGCTCATGTCATAGATCAGATCGGACAACGGATCACCACGTTGACGCTGCCCGCCTCCGGCGCCAGCTCCACTTGCATGCGTTGGCGAATTGACATTGATTTGCGCTGGTGCGCCGCTGTTGCTGGCGCTGTAGTCGCGAAACTGTAGCAAATCATCGGCGGTCGGCGTCTCCATGCTGTATATAATATAATTTCAGCACGCTTATTACGAAAATCACACGTATTTATCGGCTGTGCCTATATTTGTTTTTATCGATGCGTCTCGTCGTCTATTTTTTTCTCGCCCTACACTCATACGTCAGCTGTTGATTTGGCGCCTGCGTGTGACCGTATTCTTTTGTGCGTTTTTGGTATTTTGTTTGTCTTGATTTTGCGTCACTAAAACTACGCAATGAAAGTGGAAAAATTATATACTGTTAACATTAATTTATTTATCAATTTATTTATATTATTTCATGCCACTTTGATTTCAAATTTAACATTCAAAAGACGCACATAAGTTATTTGAGCACATATCGATAGCACAACAATCGATTGCCGTGCGCTGTGCAACACTGCGCGCTTTGCATCGTCAGCCAACACTTTTTGCAGCTGCAGTACAAAACAATATTCGCTCGCTAGCAAATTTCTATACAGCTTGTTAAATAAAAAAGAACTTGTTAAAGAAAGCACAATTATTATTGAGAGTTGCACAAGTGAGTGCAGTGACGGAATACACACACACACACACGCACGCACACATACAGGCAGTTCGTAGAGCAGTTATCTCTGCCCCCCCTCCTCAGAAATGCCTGTCAAAAATGGCGAATCGGATGCGGAGGGCGACGTCTCTGGCGCGGAGTCGGAGCGCTCGAATTCCAGCCAGGCGCACGACACCTCCGACGAGGAGGAGGAGGCCAACGAGTGCGATTCCGATGATTCCTCCGAAATGGATGCCAACGAAATCGAGCAGCGACGCGCTGAACATATCGAAGATTTAGGTACGATTTGGCGCCAATTTTATAAATCAATATATATTTATGTAAATCGATTGCAGCCAGCCTGGACCGTCAGTTTAGTCAGCTGCGCGAGCAATACTACTGCGAACGCATCAATCACATCGAGCGGCAGCTGTCGGATGTGCGCTCCGGCCGCTCCGAGGAGTTCGTCCAGCCGCAGAAGGAGCTGGACAAGGTCTACCGCACACGCATCGAGGTGGCCGACGTGCTGCGCAAGTTTCGTCTGCAGAATATCGAGCACAAATACCTATCCGAGGAGCAGGCAGCCGCACAGCATTTCGAGGTGAGCAAATCAAATATTTTCAACCCAAGCTAGTTTCCTTGAGAGATTCGCCTTCCCACGCAGAGCGAGAAACAAATGGCCGTGGATAACCTGCGCGAGGATCTGATGGATCGCATACGCCGCCTCGATGAGGACCGCCACAACGTGGACATCTCCTGGGACGATTGGGGCAACGACAAGCGGCAGAGTAAAGTGCGCGGCCCGGGACGCAAGAAGGCGGTCACCGTCACCGGCCCGTACGTGGTGTACATGCTGCGCGAGGAGGACATCATGGAGGACTGGACGATAATACGTAAGGCACTCAAGCGCTCAGCCACGGCCAATGTGGCGGCGACGGCGACGGTGCCGACGCCGACCAACCTGGTCGGTGTGCCGCTGACGGCGACAGCGATGGCCGGTGCCAACGGATAACGGTGGCGTTCGGCTGCCTACGGCCAGGCGCGCAATAAGAAGCTCACCTGACGGCAGCGAAAGGTAGCTACGGCTACTAACCGGAATGTCCACTAACTACTCTGTTCGAGCTCAGATGCTCCACGCTTTTTATTGTCTAGTTATATATATATAAATCTGAAGGAAAGGAGAGAAACGAAAGCAACAAAATGTCGACCCGCAACAGCAAATACAAGCTCACCTTAATCTTAAGTTCCACTTGTAGAAACTTGTATTACACACGATATATATATATATATATATATATATATCGTATCGTATATATATATACATATATATATATATTGTTTAACCTTGTATATATAGCTATATATAGTTGCCTGCGCTACTGCGCCTGCTACCCTAGAAACCTCCAAGTTACATCTCGTTATTAATGCTGATCAGAACATAACATCTATATCTATATAATATGTGTATACGACTGTGGTCATGACTATATGTAAGACAAAGGTGTATAACAAATATTATCTATATATATCGAAACTATATGGTTTATAGTGAGATATGCAGACTGGAGGTGATATATATATATATATATATATATATATATACATATACATATATTCATGACCAGCGTTGTATATATATATAGATCTATATAAATATATATATCAACATAAAGATCGGATCAGCAAATAAATATATTTACTTTTATATACAATTGATGATCTGATCTTTATATAGTATAGATATATATATAAACCATCAGATCTGTACACAAAATAAAGTCAATTTTTTTTCTCATTACTTTAAAGCAAAACAAAATTTGTTGCTTAAATTAAATATTGAAACATAGTTATAAGAATACACGCATTGAAGCGTAATACGAGTGGAAATCGCAAATTTTTCATTTAACGAAGAAATTGTTAGATTATGAAAGAAATAAGAAAAATGAAAATTTCAAGTTTTCAAAATTCTAAAAAATGCTGGGAAAGTCCGCTTTGGCAGCCCATAGCTACAATTCCCACACACATGTACATAGATCTATAAGAAATGCAGTCCGAGCAACATTTACCACTTGTGTACATAGATCTATAAGCAATCCACTGGAGTGAAATTGAATTCACTGAGAGTTGTGGAAAATTTTTTTCGTATTGCATAAATCTTTAAAATGTAAACTAGTTAAAAAAACAACATTCGCAAATCTTAAGGAAAATGTGTTTTAGACTATGGAGTTATCTATGTATATCTGAGATAAATAATTCACGTGAAGTTGTGAAATACGGGTGAAAAGCTGACTGAACTCATTTCTCAGGCAAAAATAGGTAAAGTAAGTATGTAAAGGGTTTCTAGTCCACATTACGAACATCGTCTGAGCTTCACAGGACTAGCTTTAGAGACAAACCCGGAGAATCTTAACGTTTAACTGTTTATTGCAATGAAAATGCTTAAGTTAGAATCCCTTGCTCTTGAGGTGCTCCCGCAGGAGGTCCACGTAGTCGCCGTGGATGTGTATCTGGCCGCTCAGCTCGTTGACTCGCGTGGCGCAGAGTTTGCCATTCCTGGACTGCTCCACGATCCGGCGGAGGTCGCGCTCGAGCGCCCAGATATCGCCCTGGATGTGTCGCACGATGGTGAGCCGGCGCTGGCCGCGGAAGCGCGTGTGCAGATAGACGGGCACCATGTGGTTCTTGGTGCGTGCCACAAAGTAGCCGCTCTCCTTGCCAGTCGCTGTCTGCGGCTGCCAGCCGGACGGATAGGCCGGCTTCTCCACGGGCTGTGGTACGGTACGTGGCGGCAGCAGGCGCTCCACGAACTTCCATTCGGGCGAATTATGCAGCACCTCCACCTCAGGATACTGTTCCAGGGGCTGCACTTCGCTGGACGACCGGAAGCTGGCCAAGCGAGCGGGGTTCGTGTGCAGCGAGCGCACCAGCTGCAAAGGCATCAATTAGTTACTGTTAAAAGTATGTGGGCAAGTCACTTACCTGCTTGAAGCCCTGCAGCAACGGCCCGTTAAGCATTACTTTGTTGCTAGCCGCCATTTAATATTACTTCTAATTGATTTAAGTGAACAACAAAAAGGAAAACAACAGCCGCAAATTGTGTTACATATGCGTTGTGCGGAACTAGCAGCGGAACCAGCTGCGGAGCCAGTGATCAGCAGCGTTGCCACTGCGCGCAATGTCTGCTGTAAAGGGACAGTGTTTGCTATGGGTGCCTGCAAAACGGAGCCAAAGATCAACAGCGTTGCCACTGCACGTCAAAGAGCACTGTTAAGTGAGCGCCTAACATTTTTTAAATTATTGTAAATACAATTTATAGCAATTATAAGTATAGTGAAAAAATTGAAAATTAATAATATTAAATTGTATTGCGAATGCGCTGCCTGGAACTAGTTCAGCTGGCACACTTTCAGTGCTGTAAAGCGCAAGTTCTAGCGGTTGGCGCCTTTTTATTAGCAATGTAAATGCATTTGCTGTGTATTTGTGTGTGTGTGTTTGTATGCAACAAATGCCGCCAGCGACGTCATCGTTAGAGCTAAAGCTTTTGCAAACACTCACGCACACACACAGACACAGGCAAACACAAGCTTATTTTAATCATTAACGCTGCAGCTGCTTTGCTGCATTTGATGTTGATTCTAGCAGCAGCAGCAGCAGCAGCCGCCGCTGCCGCAAAACCGTTTTGGCATTGTTTACGTTGCAGCTTTTATTTGTTAGCTTTTAGTGCACAGTTTCAGTTTTCAGTTTTCTCGGCGCTTTCGTTGCGACAAGTTGTTGCTACGTTTTTGGCCCAACACACAACAAAAAACTATTTTTTTTTTCACACCATTTTGTTGCCGTTCGTGGGAGAGAGAGGGAGATAGAGCTAGCGAGCGCGCGCAAATTCGAGTGTTTGTGTTTGCTGTTGTTGTTCTAGTTGTGCTTAGTGCATTTGCTATATGTAACGGTGCCGTTGGACAGTGTTGCAAAGCGGCAGGAGCATGGCTCGCAAGGATGATCCCGTTTTCAATGTAAAATTCGTGCAGCTGGTCGAGAACCAGCCGTGCCTCTGGAACTACACGCATCCGGGCTACAGCAAAAAGGAGGAGGTGCAGAAGGCGTGGCAACATGTGGCCAATGAAATCAAGGATACAGGTGATGTGATTGATGTCTCTGTGTGTGGCAGGCAAAACTTTTCATTTCTGCTGCACTTGTAGATTTCCATTTCCATATTCGCTTTTTTTTTGCAATTGCGTGCTCATTTGTATGTGTGTGTGTGTGTGTGTGTGTGTGCTGGCGCGCGCCTATGATGCAAGCTTTCTGCCTGCGCTCGTTTGTATGTGTGTGTGTGTGTGTGTGTTTCAATGCAATCGCAATTTGTAGTCGTGCCGACTCGCTCGCACTCGCACACATGCGTGTGCGTGCGTGTATGTGTGTAGGTGTGTCACTGTGTCACACAGAGCAATAGCTGCGCGCGGCGTTTGCATGCAATTAGCTTTTACTGTTGCTGTTGTTGTTGTTGTTGTTGCGGCCGCTTTTGGCATGCAATTAAAAAAGTTCAGCAACTGCAGCGCAGCGCAAATACCCTGCATGCACATGCACGTCTGTCCCTGTCCGCATTTGCCAACACTTGTTGCCGCGCAGATCGCGCCGCCTGCACTATGCAGCACTGCCCGACGCTCACTGAACTGGGTTACGAGCTTTTTTGATTGCCCAATTAAATGTTCATTTTCATAAGCTGAATTTAGTTCCACTTAATAGTTCCGCTCAGCGGTTGCTGCACACACACACACACACACACACGCACACGTACGCATTCCGCTATGCAGCACTGGCTGCAATTGTCTAACTAAAGGATTTGACAGCGGAATTAGGTTAGGGCTGGCATGGCGCGTGGAAATGAGGTTAAGGCTGACACTCAATTTGCATGTTTAATGGAAATTCTAATGCAAAACATATTTATATGAAGTATAATTGGTTTGAGTATATTTATATATATATATATTTAGTGAGATATTTGCTGAAATTAAAGAGGGAAAGTGAAAGAAGGAGAGGAGAGAATTGACTCTTGATATCTAGAATATATATATAGCTATTATAGCTGAAACTTTCCGTACTGCTAGTCTATATAGAACATACTTCGAGTCTACATCTTCCTTTCATTCCGAATCTTTTGCCTTTGAATCGTTCTGACTATCTTTCATTCAAAAATTATATTCCATTCACTTTCTTCATCTCTATAAGTCAGCATTCCAGCCCTCTTCTCATCTGAATCCGTGGATTATCGGACTTGCTCTCATTCCGAATGGTGTCCAAGACTCAAACTCATTCGGAGTGTTTATTTTGTATACCTAACTCCGAGACTCACTCCGAATGCTCTACCACTCCTACATTATAACTTGTTCTCATTCCCTATGCATTCTTTTGTATCCGAAATTCTGTTGTTTTCGGACTCATACCTAACCCATTTCTTCTATGCTTTCGCCTAACTCAAACTAATGTCGGAGAGTATTCGGAGTATTTCTTTTTCAATCCACTCATTGAATTCACATCATTCCGAATACTTCCTCTCTCCCATTTCCTATATTCCTTTAAATCCGAATTCTGTCCAGCACTTCTACTCCTTGACTTCCATTCATTCCGAATGTGTTCTATTGATTTCGGATATTTAACTAGTTTCCTTACCTTAATTCCTAAAGATTCTGAGACTCTTCCGCTCATTTCAAACAGTTGCTTTTCCAAAAAAAACTTACTCCTAAATTTCATTTCATTCCGAAACTCTATGCCCACTCACTTACCATTCATCTCGAACATCCCCATTTAATATCTCCATTTGGACTATCTCAATTGCAGTTCGGAACTCCCGGGAGCGTTGGCGCACCATTCGGAGTAGTTTCCTGCGCTCCCTGAAGCTGGCGCGCACCCAGACGGGCCGGGGCAAGCGTAAATACTATTTGTCCAAGTATCTCCAGTTTCTGATACCCTACACAAAGTCGCGAGCCTGCCACAAGCAGCTGCCGCTCGGCCAGCCGCCCAATCCCCAACCCAATCCCAGTTCGAATCTCAATTCGAACTCGAACTCGAATTCGAGTCCGACTGGCGGCGGCATGGTGCTGCGCAAGCCGAGCACCTCCACAACGACGGCGGCAGCGGCGGCGACATATCTAACCCGCATCGGACACATGCGCCACATGGAGCAACATCATCATCAGCAGCAGCTGCACCAGCAGGAGCTGGAACTGGAACTGGAGCGGGAGCGGGAGCGGGAACGGGAACGGGCGCAGCAGCATCACCATCCGCCGGAGGAGGACACCAAAGACAGCCACGAGGAAGAGGAGGCGGAGACGCCGGCGGAGTCACATGACGGCCACGACCAGGAGCACACCCAAGAGGCAGCAGCTCTCTCGCCGCTGCGCCTCCAAGCCATCAAAGTGGAGCACCAGCAGCAGCAACAACATCACACAGATAAAATTGTGGCTGCAGCTGGGGCGCAGCACTCGCTCGTCTCGCTGCCCGTCTCGATGGCGGCGGCGCTGCGCAGCAACATGGACTGGACGATGACCGAGTGGCTCAAAGGCAGCGCCAACCAGTTGCACTACAGCAACAGCAACAACAACTCAAGCAACAACAACAACAATCTGGCTGCAACACCACCAGGTGCCAGCACACCTGCACCCCCAGCAGCAGCGACGACGGCGGTGGCGGCAGCGGTGGCAACACCTGGCCTCACGCTCGCCCAGCCGGACGCCGATTATTCGTTTCTAATCAGCCTGCATCCATATCTGAAAGAGATGAGCGGCAAGCAGAATCGTCGATTTAGGCAAAAGGTCGTCGGACTCATTGATAATGTGCTGGATAATTTGGATAATTAGCAAAAGTCTAAGAGGAATTTCAACAAATAGTAACAGCAAATGCGAAATCAAATTTAAATTCAAACTTTAGGCGCATTTTACAGCTCTGCATAGCAGGAGCGCTGCCAGACCGGCAAACAGCAACAAAAGGAAAAACCAAAATAACCGACAGTGCCCATTTGTTATATATAAATAGCAATTAAATGTATGTGTATTGTATTTTTTTGTTAATGTTACACACCTAAAAACACACACACACACACATTTGTTATATGTAAAAACAGAAAGAAAAAAAGAAAACTTCATGCAATGCAAAATAAAACGCTTTTCACAAAAATTGTAATTCAAATTTAAATTTTGGGCGCTGCCAGACTGTTCATAAGCATAGTGCTGCTACTTTGGCTCTGTTAACGTCTGCCTCTGGCTTCTGATAAACATAGAAAGCAGCACAATTTGTTTTTTTAGCATTAACAATGTCAGTGGCAAAGTGGAAATATCGATTGCTTCACGTCAATTCAAATTTAAATTTCCCTTGCACTTTATAGCACTGCTCACATAAGCGTTGCCAGACTCTCCACAGCAACAGCTGCTTTTCAGCGCTCAGACGTGGTGGCAACACTGCTTTAGCAATTTGAGATTAAAACAAAAAAGCGCAATGTTAACATTAATTGCATATTAAGAAACGTGCAGACCAGAAACATTCCGCATTGTAATAACAGTAGGTAGCCCAACCACAAGTCCGAGCTCGTGAGTGTGTGTATGTGTTGTGCACGTGTGTGTGCATGTGATGTAATTTGTTGTGCAGATAACGCAAAGTCTACAAAAAGCTATTGTTCCATTGTTGTTAATTATTATATAAAAGCAACGCTGTGCACACACACACACACACACACACACACACACATACACGCACACGCACAGACATTGATTTTTTGGGAGAAAGTTAAATTGTTAATGTAACGGCGTGTTCTATACAGGTGGCGTGTGCCTCGACGGGTCAGAGCGAGAGGGCAACAGCAGCTGCAGGCTCAATTTCTAGATAATCGGGAAAAATACGCAAAATGCATAAATGCTGTCTACAGACACAACAGACCACGCTAACAAAGTCCAGCAGCATTGTTGATACAGCTTACACCCAGCAGAAGCAGAGGATTCACGGCACTTGCAACGGTGTTGGCACTCGCATCATGTCCAACAGCCATAATACTGACGAGGACGATGATGAGCATGCCCATCAGCATCATAATGATGTGAACTGCCCCGTAGTCATCACAGACGCCACGCGCGCCCACATCAAGCGTCGCGTCCGCACCGCCTACGACTTCTTCGACCAGACCCTGAGGCACTACAAGATCGTCCAGCTGATCTTTTGCTTCAACGGGGGCAAGGACTGCACCGTGCTGCTCGATCTGCTGATGGACTATTGCGCGCAGCGCAACATCGACAGCGGCCAGATCCCGATGCTCTACATCGAGTCGGACGATTCGTTCGAGGAGATCGACGACTTCGTCAAGCACTGCGTGAAGCGCTACAAGGTGAACTTGATCAAGTACAAGGACTCGCTGAAGGTGGCGCTCACCCAGATGACTGAGGACATGCCGCTGATCAAGGCCGTCTTCGTGGGCAGCCGGAACACGGATCCGTACTGCGACAAGCTGAAAGCGATGCAGGTAAGAGTCCACCTCCTACTCCTCACTTAGACTTCACAGCTAATTGAAATGCCTTCTGCAGAAAACGGACAACGATTGGCCGGACATGATGCGCCTGAATCCGCTGCTGGAATGGAGCTACCACGACATCTGGCACTACATCCACATACACAAGGTGCCCTACTGCAGTCTGTACGCTCGCGGCTATACATCGATCGGCTACAAGTCGAATACCTTCCCGAATCCGCATTTGCTATGCACCGCCTGCGCCACGGCTGCCGCCGAGGCAGGCGCAGCCGCATCCGGCACGCCCTGCTACAGGCCCGCCTGGGAGCTGGTCGATCCCACAACGGAGCGTGCTGGACGGCACAGCTCCAAGTAGTGCTTAACTAATTAATAATAGTGCAATTGTATTGTAAATATCTACTATTATATATCTGGACACATCCGGATATATATAGATATACATATATATATATATATATTTAACTTTTTCTTGTACATATATTTGTATACAAAGCGGAACGTACTCAGCGCATTAAGGTGTGCTTCAGTTATATATATATATATATATATATATATAGTTCTCATTTATCATGATATACACATATATATCATATCAGCTTTAGCTTTATAATTGGCATTCATTTCACTTCGCTTAAAGTGCAAAAACATTTTTGCAGCTGTTAATTTGCTTTTGCCTGAAATTGAAAATCAAGTCGGATATATATATATATATATATAACATATGTAAAAATACACATATATCTATATTTATATATATATATAGTACGTTAGCCTAAGTTCCGCTCGCACAGGGAAGCCTGTGTAGACAGCTTTTAGGAGTTCTGCCTTCTGCAGTGCTCTGTTAGGCCCAACAGCTAGTTAACATTTACGTCGCTTAACATTTAACTACGGCTTAACTTAACATGTTTATGGAATATTAACAGCTTTATGCTAAGTGCTCTTAACATTTGTAAATAAGAAATTAATTTGGAATTTTTTAATTAAAAAAAAAAAATTAAATTAAAATAAATTATTGAAAAATATAAAAAATTCAGTTTTACGTTTTTTAATTAAACAAAAAAAGAAATAATTAAAATTTATATATTATTTAATTTTTTTTGCATGTTAAAAGTTCTTAAATGCTCTAACTGTTATACAAATTCTTACACTAGTCTACTTGAGGTCAATTTGTTATACAATATTTGACAGGCTTCTCCAACAGCTAGATATGATCAAACTGTTATACAAAAGCTAAGAGTTATGAGCAATCTGTTGTACTTTGGTTTACAGGCTATGTCCATAGTAAGCTATAGCATATATAACAGATTTTGTATACTGTTATACAAGTTTCATATCTCACCTATAGACATGCTCAACTGCTTTCAACTTAGCTATAGCAAGAGTTAGTATACAACTGTTATACAATTTCTTACGAATTATGCTCAAACTGTTATACATTTGCAACTATTGGCTAACCTAAGCTATGCCTAATCCACTACACAGTTTGCTATACCTCAGCTATAGCTATATTCACACTCAAACTGTTATACTGTGCTACAGTCAACTCAGCTGCAACGACTCGAATCGCAGATAGTCCGAGATCTGCGTTGCCTGCTGCTTCTTGTCAGCGATGCGCGAGCCGAACTGGATCGCCCGCTTCTTGAGCAGCGTCGCATCGCGCAGTCCCAGGCTGTGCCCATAGAGCCGCAAGAGGAGCTTGTCGCCCACGCCCTCGGGCAGGGCGTAGCAGCAGCGCTGCTGCGGCGCCAGCGAGCGGACGAACTGCGCCAAGTGCTCCTCGATGAAGGGCGCGCGCGCCGTCTTGCCGCAGTCGGCGATGATGCGGTCGTCACGCGCCAGATTACGTGCGGGTATGCGCTGCCAGTCCCGCTCCAGTTCCTGGCGCAGCGCCAACTCACGCGCCTCGGCGCTGGGCGCAGCGCGACGCCAGGCGTTGCGATGGCGCGTGTAGCCGCCAAAGAGCTCGTCGGCGCCGCTGCCGAGCAGCGCCACGCGCGCCGTCGACTCCGGCGCAGCGGCGGCGAACCAGAAGGCACAGCCCAGCGACTCGTCGAGCACCGTTCGCAGCGGGTAGATGAGCTGGCGTATGTGCGCAGCGAGCTGCCGCTGCAGCTGCTCGCGGCTGACGTTGACCTGCAGCAGCTGCCAGCGGCGCTGCGGGCAGAGGCGCTGCAGCTCGACGAGCGACTGCAGCGACGTCTGCCGATCCGGCACACTCCAGCGCTGAGTTGGATCCGGGTCAGCAGCTGCCACGCGCTCAAAGGCCACGTTGATGAGCTCAATGGGCTCGGAGCTGGGCACGAATTTGTCGGCGAGTAGAGCGAGAATGCTGCAGTCGATGCCGCCCGAGAAGAGTATGGAGATCTTGGCGTGCGTGCAGTTTCTGGCGTCGCACAGCCGGCAGACGGGCGCTGTATGCAGCACGCGCGCAGCCACCGAACGCTGCAGCAGCTCATCCAACTTGGCCAAGGCCAGCTGCAGGGCTGGGTTCAGTATGAGCTGCTCGTGGAGCGACTCCGGGGGGACACCCGCCACCAGCTCATACAGATCATAGCTACTCATCTGCAGCTGCTGCTCCAGCAGCCAAGCGGGCGCTATGGGCTGCTCCACTCGGGTGCTCCACTGCATGGCCGTCTCCAAGTCAGAGAGCTGTTGCTTTGCCTGCTCGTTGAGCTGCTGCCAGGGATAAAGGCAGCACTCATCAAGCTGCGACAGGTGCAGTTTGTAGAGGCCCAGCGGTGGCAGCTCCAGCGCAGCTGTGGCCATGTGCTGGTCCACGTGGCACGAGGTGCTCAGCAGCTTGAGGCAGCTGCTCGCATGGCGCTCAATAATCAATGAATTTCTGCCCAAGGCATCGCGACAGAAATATAAAATCTTTTCAGCCCTGCAAGTATAGTTTCGTCATATGCAAAAACAGGGTATTTCGTAGTGTCATACCCACCTGTTGTACAGTATCAGGCAGTAGGGTCCCTCGAGCTGCTGCAGCAGCGCCAGCAGCTCCGCATCCTCATTGCGCGTCACTTTGTTCAGCTGCCTGAGCAGCCAGGCGCTGTCCGCCTCGCTTTCTAGCTTCTTTTCACTTAAATTGTATAAATCGCCATTGAAGAGCAGCACAAAGTGCTCTGCGACCAGCGGCTGCCTTTGGGGCGCTGCGCCTTGTTGCCACAGCACGTTGCCGGCGAGCAGCACATTGTCAATTATGAGCTGATCCTGAACGTCTGGGCCACGATTGTGCAGCAGCTCCTCCAAAGCCTTATGCAAATGGCAACTGACTTCGTTATCTTGGCTTATTGCACAGAAAATGCCGCACATGGCAATTTGCTTTTCAAATTGTAAACATTGGCATGTGCCTGTGCATGCGAACTAGTTCAATTGAACGTTACGTGCTTAACAGCGCCTTTTTGAGTATTAAGAAATTTGTTTTGATTCAAACCATCAATTAGTTTAGCAAATAAATAAAATAAAATATTTAAAACACAAGCAATAGTTAATACTTTTATAAGTCCACCAATTAACTGAATTTAAATATTTAAGCAGCCATTGGAGTTCACAGAGCTGCTAAATTCTGTTACCTGTTGCCCGCGCTGCAACGGACTTTGTTCGATTGCGAACTTGTTCGGGCAACAGCTGATTTCAAATTTTTACAACTACATTTTATTTTCATTAAATAAGCATGTTTTTTAAATTGAAATTGATTGAAATAAATTTAATAATATGATTAAGACATTAGTAATAACTTAAAAAAGCACAGCAATTTAATGAATTTAAATATCAAAGCAGCCGCTAATGCTTACAGAGCTCTTAAAGTCTGTTAGCTTTTGACAACACTGTTATGAACCATATTCTCTGGGCAACAGCTGACTTCAAATTTGGCAACTAAATTTCATTAACATTTTCGTAACTAGAAACAAACATGTTTTAATTTTTTTTTTAATTTTGGACTTTATTTGGCGAAATTATGTTAAAAATTATGCAGAAGCACACTAATTAGAATTCAGCTTACCAAGTTTACAGAACTGTTAAATTAGTTTGAGCTTTTGCCAACACTGCGCGATCCATGTGCAGTTGAACGAGTTTAACTTATTTGGATAACAGCTGATTTTGAATTTCGCAACAATCGTGAGAGTTTATTTATTTATGTTTACGTAACTGAAATGCAATCAACACTTTTCTTATTTTAGACGCAATTTCGACTGTGCTCACGCACACCCATGCTGTAGTGCAGCAGAAGTTGTAGTGAGCGAAGACAGCGCCATCGACAGCCGGCAACAAGCAAACAAAAACAAAAACAAAACAAACAACAAAGCTACAACAACAACAATAACAACAGATCGCCCACTCGCTGGTGGAAGCGGTCAAACGAGATGTCGCGGTCGGCGCAAGACGTGCTGGGCGTGCTGCGCGGTCTGCAAATAGTTGCGGAGGCGTGCGGACGCGAGCATCTGTCGCTGACTAAGCATCTGTGGAGCAACTCGAGTGTGCGCGAGCTGATCTCGGTCAATGTGACTCAGACGGTGGACGCGTTGCGTGACGCCAGCGAACATCCGACAGATCGATTGCGAAAGGCCCAGGAAGTGATCCAGGAGACCGGGGAACGAGGCTACGTAGTCGCTCACGGCCTGTGCCAGCTGCTGGAGACCAAATTGCCCAGCGACCTCAGCCCCTTGCAGCGCCTCAACTGGCAGCCGAGTGGACCTGGATCAGGTGAAGCAGCTCGCGGCTCAGCTGGCGGTCAGGGCCACCGCTCGAGTCGCAGCCACTTGGACGGCGCCGATGCGGCCACCGTGGACATCTCGTCTATAACGCTGCTCGAGTTCGAGGAGATCCTCTCCAAGCGCAACATGAATCGCAACATCAGCCTGCGCACGCCCAACACCCAGACCAAACCCACCGTCGAGCCCAATGTGCCTAAGGACACGCCCATGGCCATCCCGCCCACGCCCGTTGACGGCGACGGCATCGTGGCCAAGGACACGGAATACGTGGACAATCTGATGCGGTTTGTGGCCGG
Source organism: Drosophila peninsularis (assembly GCA_035047485.1). Classification (NCBI taxonomy): domain Eukaryota; kingdom Metazoa; phylum Arthropoda; class Insecta; order Diptera; family Drosophilidae; genus Drosophila; species Drosophila peninsularis. The sequence goes on from JAWNPN010000042.1 coordinate 3,927,643, forward strand.
CAGCTCAACCACTGCCGCGGCCGAGGAAGCTGGAAGAAAGTGTAAGCATGCAGAGAGTTGTCGATCGTGTTTCGATTCCATTTTGAGTGGATCTTCATAAGCCTTACCTGTGTTCCAATTCCATTTGTTTGCTTTAGATCGCTAGAGCGAGCTGAAATTCCATTTTGAGTCAATCTTCATATATATCTGTGTTCCAATTCCATTTGTTTCCTTTGGTTCATTGAGTTGTCATCTTTTTAAGTTTAAATCTAGAGTGAATCAGCATTGCCTCAATTCCAAATTCATTTTTTAACCACGTTCCATTTCCAGTTGTTTCTCTTAGACCTCAGACAAGAGTTGATGTGAGCTCTAAACTCATTTTGGTTTCATATCAATTTAAAATTTGTTAAATTTCGCATAAATTCATTCCATTCCATTCCATTCCCGCTCAATGAAACTTCAATTTCCATTGTTCCATGTTTCTAGTTGCTCTTTCTATTTTTCCTGTCCACCTTTTAGTTCCATGTCCATTCATTCCACTCGAATTGCCATTGTTGTGCATTTCATCAGACATGTTCCACATTCCAATCGTTTCACTTTGATTTATTTACCCAAATTCCATGTTTCCCTTAAATTCCATTTGTTTTTCGACTCAATATGAATTTCCTAAAAGGTCGATCATCGTTCCAAACGTTTCACTTTCGTTTCCTTAACTGAATTCCCTTTGCTCGTGCTTCCTTTCCGTATGCCATCAACGTCAGCTCTGTTATGCCACGCCCCTTGCCTCATTCGATTGAGTTTCCCGTTCGATTTGAGCTTAGCTTTTCAGTTCCATTTGTTTTTCCACTCAAAATGAAGTCGATTCAAGCGAAACTTTCATTTATTTCGAAACACGCCCTACATCTGACATGTTGCACATTTCTAGCTGCTGCAGCGGCTCCGCCGGCCAAGCCGACGGAAGCGGCGCTGCCGGAGCTGAGCAAGGTGGCCAAGCAGCGCAGGGTGCCGGCGTCGCGCCTGGGACGGATGGCCTCGTTTGGCGGCCTGTTCGCCGGCCTGGGCTTGGGCACCATCAACGAGCTGACCAAGGGCGCCCTCGGCCTGGGCGGATCGACGAATATGCGCGACGCCCTGCTCAGCCCGGCGAACGCGGAGCGAATTGTGGATACGCTGTGCAAGGTGCGCGGCGCCGCATTGAAGATTGGCCAAATTCTGAGCATCCAGGACACGAATGTGGTGTCGCCGCAGCTGGCGAAGGCGTTCGAGCGCGTGCGGCAGGCGGCCGACTACATGCCCGACTGGCAGGTGGAGCGCGTGATGACCACCCAGCTGGGGCCCGAATGGCGGAAGCGCTTGAGCACCTTCGACGACAAACCCTTCGCGGCGGCATCCATCGGCCAGGTGCATCGGGCCACGCTGCTGGACGGCATGCAGGTGGCCATCAAAATTCAATATCCCGGCGTTGCCCAGAGCATCGAGAGCGACATCGATAATCTCGTCGGCATGCTCAAGGTGTGGGACGTCTTCCCCCAGGGCTTCTTCATCGACAACGTGGTGCGCGTGGCGAAGCGCGAGCTCCAATGGGAGGTGGACTATGCGCGCGAGGCGGACTATACGGAGAAGTTCAAGCAGATGATATCGCCCTACAAGGAGTATTATGTGCCCACGGTGATCCGTGATCTGACCACCTCCAGTGTGCTCACCACGGAACTGGTTCCGGGTGTGCCACTCGACAAGTGCTTCGAGCTCAGGTGAGTGCTGAAGCGGGCTAACAACTAACTGGTTCACTAATGAGCTACTAGTTCCGAAAAAGAATCAATTCCAATGTGGGTCTATTAACTGCTTTTGATTAATACTCATCTATTGATCTACATTTAACTGTGGCTTGTTATGAGCCCTGCTTTTACAATGGTTCACTGGTTCATTTTGAAGTTCAAGTGCTTCACTGGTTCCATTAGAATGAACTCAAAAGCCATTCTGTCAATATTATTCATTATTCTATGTGATGTCATTGATTAGACAGAGATAGACTTATACGCAGCTGGTTCATTTTTCATTAACATCTTTCAACTGGTTCCACACGAATTGTGCCGATGGCATATACTTAAAAAGTTACTTCTACTAGTGCTGTTCAGTTTGCTCATGTCAACTAGTTCCAAGACTGGTTCATTTGAACTAGTTCATGTGAACAATATGTTATTTTTAATATTTACTCCTATTCTGTTCCCTTCATCCCATTTAACCTCAATTTCTTCTCTCCTAACCTCACTTTTTCCTCCCCAGCTATGAGCATCGCGCCCACATCGCCGCCTCGGTGCTGAAGCTCTGCCTGCGCGAGCTCTTCGAGATCGAGTGCATGCAAACGGATCCGAACTGGTCGAATTTCCTGTACGATGCGAACAGTCGACGCTTGATGCTGATTGACTTTGGATCGACGCGTTTCTACAAGCACGACTTCATCCGGAACTATCGCCAGGTGATCATCAGTGCGGCGCAGAACAACCGCAGCGGCGTGCTCGAGATGTCGCGCAAGATGGGCTTCCTCACTGGCTACGAGACGAAGCAGATGGAGCAGGCGCACGTCGATGCGGTGATGATACTTGGCGAGATCTTTCGCTACGACGGCGACTTCGACTTCGGCAAACAGAATACGACCGAGAGATTGGCGGCTTTGGTGCCGACGATGGTGGCACATCGCCTGTGCCCGCCGCCGGAGGAGATCTATTCCATCCACCGCAAGCTGTCGGGCATCTTTTTGCTATGCGCTCGCCTCAATGTCCGCATGAACTGCGTGCCGTTCTACAAGGACATCATTCTGGGCAAGTTCAAGGATTAAGCCAGGATTTGTTTTCTTTCTGTATTTTTCGATTGTGTCCGGCAAGAAAACGAAATAATCTTAGTCTCTGTTATTAGCCACTAAAAGGAAAACGAAATGTAATTGATTAGCAAACAATTTACTTTTTAGTTTTATAAAGGTTGCGGAATAAATAACATAACCTCAATTTAAATATTTCTATTGTTTTTTTTTTAAATATATAAATACTTAAAAAGTTATAAAAACTGTCACATAAAAATTATAATATATATTTATTGATTAATAATTATTTGATTAATAATACAATTTTGTAAAACTAATATTCAAATAAATGTACATAAGGGTTAAAGAGTACAGAATGAACTTGTTCTGTTCCATACAGCTGTTAATTTTAACATAGCTGAGCATTGATCAGTCAACTAAGTCTACTTTTGCCCAAATGTTCAAAGCAACTCTATATTAACTACGCGCCAAACTTAAAAAAAAAAAGTGGCGATTTCAGCTTTTTGTAGTCGTTTTTTTTTTTAGAGTATTTTGGAGCTGCAAACGGAAAACTTCACATCTTTAGCTTCCTCAGTGTGAGTAACGAACAAATTCTAGTATCAAAATATTAGCATAGTTCAAATCAATTCAAATTTAACGGCTCGTTCCCAACATTCTGCAATCTTAACATTCGCAGTGCGCTCTGTTATTAACAGCAGCGCAACAGGTGCCTAAATGCTGTTCCAAACATGAAATATCATACCACTACATAGCCCTTGTCGACAACTCTCGCTGATAAGACACACGTAAAGATCAAGCGTCATGCTAGCATAAACGCTTAACAGCTCCCATTGAGCACAACAGTGCCAATTAGAGTATTTGCGTTATTTTGATTTTAATTTGAATTGATTTCATACGTTTCGCTTTTGCATTTACAATTTATTGATTAACATAAAAAAGAGTACATTTAATACGATAAATATGCAAGCATCTGACTGCTGCTATACGCGCACTTAGCATTTGCAATGCAATTGACTCGGCATAGATGACCAAATGCGTGGAGCATTCGTAAATAATAAAATGTCGCTACTCTCTTTTAAATATCATTTTCAGTGCGTTTTTGCATTTCGTGCGTGTCAGATCGTTCGTCGTGCAGTTCGTGCGTCTTCCAAACGGTGCGCGATCGGCGAAGTAGTCGCCGCAGCAGCAGCAACAACAACAGCAACTATAGTAATAATAATAATAACAACAACGACAAGAGACAGCGCTTTAGCTTCATATGCATACACAGGCTGTGTGTGTGTCGTGTATTTTATTAAATTTAATTTGTGCGCTCTTTATTTAAAATTATATTTTCCTCTTTAATTCAATATTTGTCGCCGCCTGTTGTTGCTGTTGTTGTTGCTGCTCCGACTTAAAACGCGCGCGCGCAACGCAATTCCACCGTGTTTACAGTTACAAATATCCTTTTTTTCTGAAATAGTTTTTTTTGTTGGTTTTTTTGTTGTTGTTCAGTGAACCTGTTCACCAAAGCGAACTAAATTAGTGCAAAATTTTACAGCACATGTCATGTAAAAATGAGAAAAAAAGTGTTCGCATGTGTGTGAGTGAGAGTGTGTGTGCGAGAGTGTGTGTACGTGCGTGTGAGGAAGTTACAGTTTAATGTTGGTTAGTCTCAATTGTCGACGACCGAGGCTTTGCGGCTGATTGATGCCAGAGTAGTAGTTGTTGTTGTTGTTGCCAGCTACTTTGGACAAACATATGTAAGTATGTGCACAAGTGTGCGTGTGTGTAAGTGCGAGTGCGAGAGGGAGAGGGAGAGAGTGTAAAACGAAAGCCGCAAGACAAAGTGCAATAGCAGCAGCAGCCGTTGATCTTTATACGCTACTGTCGCTGCCGCCGCCTCTGCCGCTACTGCTTATTCTTTTTTTTTTTTATCAATGAAAGTGTTTTTGTTTTTGTTTTGTCTTCTTTCTTTCTTTCATGCTTTTTTTTTGGGGTGCTGCCAACTTGTTGCATCTGCAAGAGCTGTGTGAATGCAGTTGGCCATAGAGCGAGCTTAATTGCTTTGACTTGAGCTAGTTAGTATTACAAATTAGTCAATAGACACAAGCACACACCCACACATGTACTTGTACATATACATCTACTCAACAGTCTTAACTGTAATATTTGAATACAGTTACAGTTAGAGTTCGTTTTCTCTGTCAATTTGCTTCGCCTTAACTGCGAAATACACTGTAAAGAACTAAGATTCAGTCAATATTAGTTTTGGCTCATTTTTATAAATATTTGAAAACCTACTATTTAATATATAAAAATTACATATATTATTAAATATATCATTAAATATATAATAATAAGATATATTTAAATACTTTTTCTCGCCTCTCTGTCAACAAAATTGCCTATAAAAAAATTAAATGCCAACAAAATTCCCTATAAAAAATTCAATAAGTATTAGTTTACTTATCATGTTTACAAACCTTTATATACTAATATTTATACAACTACCTGAAAACTCATGTGTTTATTTACCTTAACACATACTTTTCAGAAAATATCAAATTTATATTTACGTTCATATTTTTTTTTTATTTATTTATTTATATACTAATATTTATAAAGCAAATACTATGTATAGCTTTTATCTATCAATTTAACCAAACAAATACCTTATAAAAAAATGTATTCAATTTCTTTCAGTTTATAATGCACAATTTCAAAAGTTATAGCGCCAAAATATAGATAATTTGGATTACTATATATGCATATAATTGAACATGTTAGTAGTAAAATATATATATGCACTTGATTAAAAAAAAACTATTAATATTAACTATGAAACAGGGTATTTATGAGTTAGTCAGTCTTAGCTGTACCCTCTTCTTTTTCTTATTATTAATTGTTACTCTTGTAGAGTCAACTTTGGGGTTTTAGAACATATTTTAAGCATACATTACTGGTTACAGGGTGTTTTTAGAGCCTATCAGCTTAAAATTAGAAGAGCTTTGACTGCTTACAGGGTATTGAATAGCTGGTTACTCATAGCTAGGGCATCATTTCTTTTGGCCTTGCTTTCTATGCCTTTTACAGGGTATTCAGTAGTCCATCTTGCTCAGCCTGCGCTGCACGTTGCGCTGCTTCAAGTTTTCATAGAGTGAACTCTATTAAAACGTGACATTTTCCTTAGCAACATTAAGAACAATGTTTATTTATTTTGTATTTTATTTGTTTATATATATGTATATATGTATGTATATATGTATATTTTTTTTTGCATTTATTTATTCCGCTGGACTATCAAAGCACGTCGAAAATAATTTATATATATGTATATAATATAGATATATATATATATATATATTATATATGTATGCATGCCTGTGTGTGTGAGGCAAATAAACTGTTTTACATATGTCGCATATGTGTATTGAGAAATGCCGTTGCCAGCGGCACCAGCAACAACAACAACAATCAGAAGAGAAGAAACCTTTTGATAATCATATCACGCAGTCCACTGATAATTCCCATTGTATTCCACATTTTGTTGTTGCCGCTCGCCATTATCAGCAGCTCTCTCGCTTTCGCTCTTGCTCTCCCTCTCTCTGTCTCTCTTTCGCTCTGCATCGCACTCTTTATCTGTCTGTCTTAAGAGCAGGCGACGAGAATTTCGTTCAATTTATTTATTCTCTTCTATTTTTTCTTCTCGAAATTGGAATTTCTTTGCATAGAAGCAAAAATTTGTTTTTGTTTTTTTTTTCTTTTTTTTTTTTGTTTTTTATTGCTATTATTAAATTTAGAATACAGTGAAAACTCGATGAACGGAATACTACTGACATTGCGCTTGAATCTTATGCAAAACTCTAAGATCAATGCAGTTAGTCTGTAGAAATTCTGGAACAAAAATATATATCTATATCTAAGTAAGCAGTACTATTATATAATATAACGAACTAATATAGTTAATTATATATGCCCATAGTAACTCATCTTAGCTAAATCTAAGGTATAATTATCTTGAACGAGCTTTTTCGAACTAGAATATAATCTTTAGATCATCGTATAAGCTAAGCTCACGTTCAAATTTAATTTGTTTTAACCTACATGTAAAAAAAACACAGAGAATGCAGAGAATATTGTGTTGGCTTAGGCATCAACTAGCAACCAGTGTTGGAAAACTACAAATTTTTATAGAAAATAAAAAAACACACTGGGCATCATAAAATATTTAAAAAAAAAAACAGTGTTGGGAAATGCAGAATTTTAATCGCCAATCCCAAAACAAAATACAAATTCTCTTTAACTGAAGTTTCTGCTAAATAGTAGACCAACATTAAGCTCTAATGTTAACGAAAAACAGTGTTGGAAAATGCATAGTTTTATCATGACAGCAATTAGTCAAATGTGAACATCTGGATAAAGGCAACGAAGTGGAACTGAAGCCAAAGAAAATCGAAAAGAAAAAACAGAAAAAAAAAAATAAAACAAAAAATAATAATAATAATAATAATAATATTAAATTATTGTGTAATTTACATTAACGAGCGGATGTCGTTGGTGTCTACAATATAATGAACCAATTACCCAGTTTGTCTCTTGATTCGATTGCTCGACAGATACAAAGACACAGATACAGATACATAGATACGCAGCTACGACTGCTGAGATTTGGTGCGCCTTTTGCGCTGCCATTTAAATATTTTCATTCATGTTGGACAAAAAGAAAAAAAAATTAAGAAAAAATCACCCACTTGATGATGATAATCAACATTAAAAGCGTTGCGAATATGCTTGAGAGATACAAGATATATAGAGCTATAAGTTAGCAGATACAGTGTCTCTCTCCCTCTCTCTATCTATCTCTCTCTCTCTATCTCTCACTCTGGGTCTGTCTGTCATTTGTGTAGCATCTCAAGTGCCGCTTCCGCATTTGCCGGCCACCCACGTGCCAAGCGCCAAAAGTATTCAAAAGTATTCGTGAGTATACTCAGACACCAAATAGTTGTCTATCAGCAGCAGCATCCCCCAAAGCGAAACGTTTCCAAAAAAAGTCAATTAAGAGTGATGTTGGTGGGGTGTGCACGACTGGCAAATACCCAGACTGAAACCCTAAGAAAGTTCTAGCTCATAACTGGACATGTAAACGATAGTGCCCGACTAGCAGATACCCTGAACTTTGCAGTTTCAAGAGTTCTATTGTATATACAGACACCAGATCTTGTTTCTACCACAGCGCCAATATTCTTTGTATAACTTCGGATCGAGTAATGCACCTTTCAATGGAAATATAATTGTATACAAAAAATAGAGGCTCCTGTGCGTTCAGTATATCAAGTTTAAAGTTACCTTTAGGTTTAATTTATCGATTTATAGCGATCCATAGGAAAATGCAATGAGATATTGACAAATATCTCAAATAAAATAATGTAACAATGGAATGTTTACGGATAAACAGTTGAATAGACAGACGAGCAGACGGCTGGCTAGATTGACACTCGACGGACGGACTGGCCGTGGCACGGAATGCAATCGGACATAGTAGACATAGCTATATCGAATCATCCTCTGAATAAACGGATAGACTGATGAAAAGATTGATGAATAAACAATCGAATAAAGAGATGAATAGACGGACGGACAGACGGACGGACGGACGAACGGATGTTTATTTACATAATTCAGAGAATTACAGCAACTTCTGTTACCTCTTGCTCGCACTTGCGCACTATACCTTGATTAATCGTTTTCAATGGGTATTCTAATATATATAGCGTCCCATCTGAACTGAATTCAGCAGCTGTCACTGGGCAAATATGACGATTAAATTCTTCAATTACGATTCGCTTGCGCGTAAATGGCATAACTAGTGCCTGGGCTATAGACTGACTATTTTACTTATAACTGAACAAATAATATATATATATATATATATATATATATATATATATATATATATATATATACTGCTTACTGAGGGCCAATACCCTTCCATTGTGTTTGGGTAGTTCATTGGGCGCACACAAGTGGTCAAACAGAATTGATTAAAGTTTAGGAAATATTCGTTGCATTTTAGAGAATCACTTCTCTAGTTAACCCAATCTCTTTCTTCTCACTTATATCTCCCTCTCCGTCTCGCTCTTTTTCTCTTGCCTCGTCTCGGCTCCTTCGGTTCAGTTCGTCTGCCTTGTTTCTCTGTCTATTTTGTCACTCCTCTGGATTTGTCTCTTTGCGTATATCTCCCTCTTGCTACGTTTTGCTTTTCCACTCTTTATCTGTCTTAACAGTCTTTCTTTCTCTTTCTGTATTTCATTTTGAACTGAGCTTTTTCTGTCTTTCTCTCTTTGTCGCTTTCTGACACTCACTTCCATTCTCGCACTTTCTTCCTGGCTCGCTTTCTCTGCTCTTTGCATCCTCTTATGCCCTTCGTCTTTCTTATATCTCTCTCTTACCTTTTTCTGCTGTATTTTTCTCTTTCTCTCTCTTTCACTCTCTCTCCCACTCTGTTACTTTCTCTCTCGCCACTTCATTTGAAGCTTCGGTCTCTCTTCTTTCTACTCCTCCCTCTCTCTCTCTTTCTCCCTCTCTCCTTCCTTTCCCTCGACGCCATGTTTCATTTCATTTCGATTCTAAGGGCATTCCCGATTCGTGGTTATCTATCCAAGATGTTTATCTACTTGATTATCGTTGTTGTTGTTATTGGTGCTGTTGCCGTTGTTGTTGTTGCTGATTCGTATTATTATTATTATTATTACAAGCTAACATATTATTATCGTTTTATTGTTTCTTGTGTGTGATTCTCTAGCTGGTTGCGCTGTTGACACTTCTAAGACGTTTTGTGATTGACACGTTTACTTGATTTAAGCACACACAAACACAGGTCCATATAATATATACGTATAGTTGTAGCTCTCTTGACTTGATAGATACATGTAGATATATGTATATATATATTTACAAATCGACAACTTGACGAGTTTATGCACGATACGCGCGATAAAGTGTCGAGCCGGGAGGCCTTCGCTTGTAGTTGAAGGCACAGTTCAACAACTCGCAGTTGAATTCGCTTTGCGCAGCTATTAGATAATGCTAGAGTAATAGAGTATACCCACCCCCAGCCACACACATCACACCCCCACACATATAGCACTTCTGGCTGCTAAGAAGAATATAACGTATACGCATACCGCTCCCAACTGGCTAAGGGCTGAGCTCGACTCGACTCGACTCGACTCGACTCGACTGGACTCGACTCGTCGTTTATCCATATTTTGATTGTGCACGCAATTGAATCAAATCCTTGAATCATGATTAAAATTAAAAGACATCGCCTGACTTTTTACTTGTGTGAAAAAATAATAAAAAAATAATCCACTTCTTTTATTACCGTGAATTTAAATATTAATACTCTGCAAGTCTACCAATTGCTCAGCTGGGTAGCTTGGCATTCAGTTTAGACGAAATTATATTTATTTATTCATGGTTTCTGTTTTACAGGGTAGCCTTTAGTCTATCAATCGCTTCTTTTTGCTATGTTTTTAACAGTATTTCGTTTGTTTCCCTTAAAAGTTAAATTTTTTTAAATTTTCTGCTTTACAGGGTATCTCTTAGTCTATCACCCACACTTTTTTCTGTGGAAACTTTTCCATCGATATTTTCGTGGAACTATGTTCATGGAATTATATTCTATTTATGCTTTTATACAGGGTATTTGTTAGCGTATCATACATATTTTTTCGCTACTTATTTATAAATATTTTACAAACTCTGTTTTTATTATTGGCTGTTTTCATGAAAATTTTTGAAAATATACACTTCATTTTTCTATCGTACGCTGATTTTCTTCATAACTATTTTGTAATATTTTCTTCAATATTTTCATGGACTTTTTCGTTAATTTTCTAACAATTTCTGTGCCCTTCATCATTTCATCATACAGAGTATCTCTTAGTCTATCACACTCTTGCATTTTTCCATCAGAACTTTGTTATTTTCTTCAGCATTTTCATGCGAATTCCTTTTGGGTTAATATCAATACGAAAACTTTCCATTGCAAGTTTTCGCGTCGGTTGGAAAATTCGAGTTTTTCTAGTTATGCTGAGAACTCGACGATCAAAAGTACTTAAAAATTATGTCTTTGGCGCCAGTCAAACAACAACAACAACGAAGAGTAGATAAAGAAGAAGAAGAAGTAGGAGGAGCAACAACTATTAAATACATAATTTATCAACAATTTTCATGCCAAGTCCAAGGCGTTTGTTAAGTGTTATTAAAATTACAAACAACAGCAACAGTCAGTGTGTGTGTGTGTGTCTGTGTGTGTGTGTGTGTGTGTGTGTCTCATTTATGAGCAAGCTCGGAATCTATCGCCATGCCTCATGAATATGCAAAAAGAAGGCAAAATATAACCAACGACTGCATCGAAGGAAATGCCGGATAGTTTTTCCAATCATAAATTACAGTGGCACGAGCAAACGGCCAAGTCTCTGTTTCTCTCTCTCCTTCTGCCACCGGAAAATTGCTAACTAGGCATTAAGCTAAGATATTAAAAACAATTATAGAGTGAAACAGCGACTGCAGCGTGCGCCACCAGACATTAAACTAAATTAACTCACAGCATATAATTGTGAGCTGAGATTGTAAAATATTGCATTAGTTATGTTATAGAATGGGAAAATAATAATATGGGCAAAAATAATATAGTGTATAAAAATATACTATAATGTGGTATAGCAAGTAGTGTAGTGTTTAAGTATAGTGAAACAACCAGAAAGTCAGTTAAAGTGTGGGCAGTGCACGACTAGAAGATACCTGAACTGCAAGAATCTTGCTTGCTGCTGGCAATATTTTAGCTTCTATCTTGACATATTGTATAAGAGCAATTGGCACAAGTTGGTATCTTCCAAAGTAAAGGCATTTACTAACTCTCTAGCAAGTATGCACGACTAGTAGATACCCGAACTGCTAGAGTCTTAGTGCTGCTAGCAATATTGTAGCTGCTATCTATATATATTGTATAATTCCCAGAAGCACAAGTTGGTATTTTCAATTGTAAATGGTAAAATGATTAGGAAACAGTAAAAGGTATGCACGACTATCAGATGCTCTGCCTTATTTAAGTCTTTCTGCTTCTGTATGTAGAGTTTGGTGTATCTTTTACTGATTCAGAAGATAATTTAAATAGGTATGCGCGACTAGACCATGCCCGAACTTCTCTTCTCTTCTCTTCTCATCTTATTTGCCGTTGGCAACATAGAGCAATGACCCATAGGCTAAACTCCATTCTAAAGGAATCCTTATTTAATATAAACAAAACTTTGTTGCCCCAAAAAAAAAAAGGCAAATGCGAAACTAACAAAAGTCATTCGCTTATCAAATGATAATTGGTATTGTAGTACTAGTATATAAGCCGGCGATATAAGAAGTACTATTAACGATAAGGTAATTGAGAAATTGACTCATATTCATAGCATGCATAGCACAAGTCAAATTTAATAAGGGTCTTTCACAGCAGTGGTAGTACGCACATAGTTACACAATTCTCATTCTCTGAATCAGCGCGAATAATGTGGGCAATGTGCAGTCGAAATTGGCAGTAGAATTGGTTTGGCGATTGCTATACGAAATAGTAAATACAAATTTCATATTTGTGTTGAGACATCCAGCAAGAGAGGCAGAGGAGAGGGAGAGAGAGTGGGAGAGCGAATGAATTGCTTGAGTATACCCTGTAAAGAGATAGACCTGAGGGACAGAGAGCTAGGGAGAGAGGTAGACCGAGAAGGAGGGAAGAGATTAGAGAGAGATAGTAGGAGACATTATGAGAGAGAGCGAGAGAGAAAGATACAACGACAAAGTAGAGAAAGATAGTGAGAGAGACAGGAAATTAGAGAGAAAGGGATATAGAGAAAGAGATAATTAGAGTATGTGAGAGAGAGAGAGAGAGAGAGAGAGAGAGAAGTCAGAAAGAGATATCGACAAAGAGTGAGAGATGATTGATCGAGCTTTGATAGGGTATGCCCACTTGACGATCAATATACCTTCGCTCTCGCTCAACTTTAATGGGCAGCTAAGCAAACATGAAAATTGTCGATATTTTACTTAGTAATACTAATAAAAACCATAAATTGTTTGTGTATACTTCTGCTGCTTCTTCTTCTTCATCTTCTGTTTTTAGTTTGTATTGAATTTAGCTTTTTTCTGTTTTTGTTGTTTTGTTTAATATTCAAATTGTTGGTGCTCTGGTATTTAGTATTTGTTGTTGCTGTTGTTGGTTTTGGTTAATGTTTTGTTAACTACAAAAATTGTTTAAACAATATAACACTTAAGCATTGAAAGCGCATTGTGCGGGCGTTCTTTCTGCTTACCAGCAGCTAATCGAGTCGAAGAATTTTTAATTTCAATTTTTATTTACGCACATCGCTAAGCACACATACGGATCGGTTTGGATCGGCATAGTATATCAGAAAGGTGTTCTTCTGCATACTATATCAGAAAGGTGTTCTTCTGATCTATATTTTGAACAACAGTTCTTAATCTATATAGACTTATTTAAAATGACTTAACGGTTCCTTCAAAACATGTTTAGTGATATAATCAGAATCAGCTTAATCTATATATATATATATATATATATATATATATATATATATATATATATATATATATATATATAAATCTTTTATATATATTGATTTTGGCACTGATCTTAAGTGATCTACAAACTTGTTTCATATATATATATATCTGGAACGCTGATCCTCACTGATCTTCAAGCTACATGTTCTGCATATAAATATCTGGATTCAGTGCTGGATGTAAATCTTATCTTTGGCGTTATCTTTGTGTATATATATAAAATTATTTTTCCAATATATATAGCTAACTTGAAGATCAGTTTATTCCAGTATCAACATATCTTAAAAATCTGTAACATATCTTTTACTGCTAATTGTAATGATTTGAACTTAACTTAACTTAAGACCTGCTCTGGTATATATATCTATGATCAAATATACTTAGACTTCACACTGATCTTTAGTGAGCTTAAAATTTTTTCTACATACAGAAATCTTGAACCAACTCCAGATCTAAGTCTGATCTAGTTTTTGTATATATAATATCAATATTAAATATTTTTAACTCAGCTGATCTACACTGATCTTCACTGATTTTAAAGCTTGATCAAGTTTCTAATAGTTGTTAATAAAATTTCGAATTTTTCTGGATTCCTCTGTTAATGTACATTATTGTTAAATAGCTGGTAACACTCTGCACGTGATATTCCATGATAATCCCTAAACAGAAACCTGATCTTCGGTACCTTTTGGCACAGCATGTACTAAGCGAGCGAACAACCTGTAAGCCAGTTGCTGGCAGTTGGCAGTTGGCAGTTGTTGCATGTGCAATGTGTTGCACCTGTCTTCCGCCTGTTGCCCCCGCCTGCCCCCGTTTATAATACCAGACCAGGCCATACCATCCGATTCGATCTTTGGTCTGTTTATGAACGATCTTGACAGTATATGCGATGCGGCTCGTAGATCGCAGCTAACTGAGCGAAACTTGTTTGGCCTGATGTGTGTGCGAGAGCGAGAGAGCGGGAGTGGGTGAGAGGGAGAAGGTGGGTGGCTTGGCACATTCCTGGGCCGGCGTCATCGATGTTTGCCGGCAATCATCATGATGATCATGCTGCTGCCCAATGATCATTGGCGATATATACATGGAGAACGTTGCTCGGCTGGTTTTATTATTATTCTTGCGCATCTCATTCGTTGGCTCCGGGTTCCGTTCTACAGACGACCTTAAGCGGGGCAGAGAGCGGACATCGCCAAAGTTGGGGACTGGAGCAAACCACTTTTTGTTGTTAAGATCGCAACAATGTTGGACCTGTTGCCGCATAGTTCATATTGTATATAGATATATATAAATATATATAGATAGATATAGACATATGTATATTTTCCCTGCCTTGCCCACAGCCAAGTTTTTACAACCGGTTCTCTCTCTCTCTCTCTCTCTCTCTCTCTCTCTGGTGAGTAGCTATTTTTGTGTCCCCAACAAAAAATTTACAAAAAAAAGGAAAAATAATAATAAAACGCAAAAGAAATGATAAGATGCAAGCAACGCATTTTCATTATACGTCGATTATATGGTCAAGTGCTTGGGCAACGTAATTAACGAAAGTACGAGCATACCCTCTATATATATTTATATATATATAGACAAACATACGTGTCGGTATACCCTATAGAGAGTGAATTGAACGAAAAGTTCAGTTACCGCTGCGTTTCATAGATTCGGAACTGGAAATAGCTGAAGTCAGTGAGGCGACTTGCACTTGTGCTGTGGGCGTGGCAGTTGGCGAGGGGGCGGGGTTGTGGAGTTTGCCTTTTGGTGACTTTGACTTTTGATTACGGCCGGAATTTATAGGGCATATGTGCCCTATCAATGCTACGTAATGCAAGCAACAAAAGCATAAGCAAAGTGATAAGAGCTCGAGAGAGGCGTCTCTCGGCTCGGAATGTGTAGAAAGTGCGAGAGAGAAATGACGAATGCTTGTAATACCTACGCTAAGAGAAACGATGCAAGCTTTGAGTAAGAGAAAAAGTCAACGAAATCACAAGAATTATTATTAATTGATCAAAAGTCGCTGTGATTTGAATTCTCGATGAATAGGAAACTGTGAGATGGGAAAGGAATCTAAAGAGGCAAAAGGAGAGAGGGATAGAGACGTAGGTGGAGGAGGACGGTGAGAAGTCAGGTGGGTGACCCTCCAAGAATAAAGATAAGTTAAGGCAGAGCTCGAAAGAAAAACGAAAGAGAAGTCAAAGCCACTTGCTATGCTAACTAAGAATTGGAAATTCCAGACAAAAGTCCAAAGTGCAACTCCAACTGCAAAACTGGTAAAGCTTAACGTAAGAGTGTGGCAATGTGTATGTCTCTGTGTGTGTGTGTTAGTGGGCGTGTCTGTGTGCAAAAAAAAAAAAAATGATTATAGTAACGCTTCGATGAGCTGCCAAAAAATGCGTGTGGCTCCAATTTGTGCATGAGTTTCTGCTATCAGCGAATGCGGCACGATTTCTTTCAATTCCCTCAGCTCCCAGAGGCACTTCTAGTTTTATGTTGTATTATATTATACACATATATATATATAATTACGTAGATGAAAACTCGAGTAATATAAAAGAAATATCTTTATTACATAATTAGAGATTATGTAATAATTATTAATTATTATTACAAACAGAGAGATCGCTCTTTGGGAGTGCAAGAAATTTAGGCTGTTGTTAGCTTGGTTTGTGCCGCGTCGGCAATATCAGCTCCAATGCTAGGAATTATAATTCTGTTTATGTTAATTCGTCGGAAGCTAGAATATTTATTTTCACCATTGATTCATAAGATATGTTTACATTTTGTTATTGATAACTGACGTGCATGCATATGTATATATGCACTATATATAGTGAGAGGTCAAAGAGTCTCTCTACCTAAGCTTAGCTCTACTTAAACTTTTTGGCCTACAAAATTGAGTAACCATAAACTCCAAGAAAAAATTGTATTATTCATTTGCGATTTTGTTGTGGTCGACATATAACACCTTTAACTTCCAACTATTTCGGATCAAAAATGCCAAAGACAAAAAAGCAAAAAAGTGCTGAGACGCGACATGAATCGCAAATGAATGAGATAAGATTTGCTTTTCGGCTTTTAAATTTTTGGAATTGAATCCGAATCGATTCGATTATGGGCTCAAACAAACTGAAATTCAAATTTAAACTGGGTCTTCAGTCAATCAGTTTGTAGAGCAACGTTAGCTCTCTTTGCCTTGGCATTATTCGCATTCGCTTAGAGTTATTTAAGGGCATTTGCAGAGAACTCAACTTCAATTCAAGGAAATTATACAAACGTTGTTTGAGAAAGAGTCATTGTCATTGTCATTGTCATTATCATTATCATTATCATTATCATTATCATTATCATTATCATTATCATTATCATTGTTATTGTCATTGTCATTGTCATTATCATTATCATTATCATTATCATTATCATTATCATTATCATTATCATTGTTATTGTCATTGTCATTGTCATTGTCATTGTTATTGTCATTATCTATGTCATTGTCATTGTCATTGTCATTGTCATTGTCATTGTCATTGCCATTGTCATTATTGTCATTGTCATTGTCATTGCCATTGTCATTGTCATTGTCATTGTCATTGCCATTGTCATTGCCATTGTCATTATCATTGTCATTGTCATTATCATTGTCTTTGTCATTATCATTATTATCATTATCATTATCATCAACATTATCATTATCATTGTCATTGTTATTGTCATTGTTATTGTCATTATCTTTGTCATTGTCATTATCATTATCATTCTTATTCACTCCTGGCTTAAACACTCTTACTACAAACATAAACATAAACTGCATCACGTTTAAAATTGGATTTTGCTGTCCAAAGCCAAGCACAGCAACTAACTTCAGCTAATGAAGTGTTGTCTAACTTAACCAGTCCTAACTTAATACATCTACGTATATTAATAGAGTCTCATGTGTGTAGATGCTCCTGCCTAATAGGCGCATGTGTCAGCTGGTTGGGCAGGCGGCAATTTAATTTGTCCGATAAATGAATTATAAAAGTTATGCTGCGAGCGTAAAATGCATAACTAACTTAACAACTTCTAAATTCATTTACATAACTATTACGTAGTCAAGTTTTCAAATGCAAGAAATGCAAACCGTTGATTGCAAGTTTGTTCCGGTTATTATATAAATGTGTGTGTGTAAACAAACGGTCTGGCCGTGTGTGCGTCTGCAGCTCTTTATTTATTTTTAATAAAGCAGAGACAATCATTTTGGTCCTTGCTTCAGCTCCTTTCACTAAAATGACACACTTTGCTAACAGTTTAACAGTTTGCAACAGTCAACAAAAATTTAATATGCAGCCACACACAGCATACACACTCACCCACCTGCATGCCAACTAGTTGTGCTTTATTGTTAGTCAAACATGTGTTCACATGGCTTATGCGTAGCAAATTTTGATAATATTTACCAAAAATTTGGTTTATTCACTGCAATTTAGCTGAAGGGTATATGGTTTTTTATATACACTGGGCGACATACTGAATAAGAATATAGTTATGCTCAGCGGGCTGTCAGAAAAAAATTTTCTAATATCGATATACATCGATAAGTTTTAATGTGTATATTTACGCTTTAGCTCTTGCCAACCCAAATTTTATAGATAACTTGCAGTTACTTTGAGATATTTTACTAACTTTTTTGAGATCTGCTAATCTTTTGTTAAATCGATAAATATCGATAACAATTAAAACTAGCCGCATTCTAAGATACTTATTTCTATGCTTAAAATCAATTTCTAATGCTGTTTACACACTACATCTCGCATATTACAGAGCATCTGTGTAGTCGAGTCACTTGATTTGCTTTTATATTTCATTTTAAGTTGTGTTTTTATTTAATTTTTGTGTACAATCTTTTGTTTAACTATTGTTACGCTGTTTTGTTTCAGGTGTAGCCACTGTAGTTAGACCTGTGTCTGCACCTGTGCCTTTACCTGTGCCTGTTGTCTCCGGTCCGTTGTCTGAATTAGCATTTGGGCTTTTGTCGCCGGGCAGCTCGCTTTGTAATCTATGCATCGGTACACACAGAGCTGACCAGTCGCTGAACTCACACAACTTTATTCAAACACACACACACAGATACAAATGCCGTTACAAATACACAACAATTAGCCATTGAAATTGATAACAATTTTTAATTACGCCGCCGGCTTTATGTTGTTACTTGCTAGGCAAGTGTTTAAAGCGAGCATATTCGTTTCAAGTAAGAGAAGTTGAAATTTTGGCTTGTAGAATATAATATAATATGGATATCGTATATACTATATTTTTGATAAGCATTGCTAGTATTTTGAGTTAAAGACTGGGGTCAAAAGTTATCACTTTGCCGCACATCATCGCATATTCGGCCTCCTTCTACAGCTTCACAGCTAGAAGGCGAAGACTTTATAAGTTCACGATTGTTGATCTCATCTGAAGATCGATCTAGCGTTGTCAACCTTAATATCCATTAATACATTTCGCTAAATTTGAGACCTTGAATGAGTATGTGACAGTCAAACATACTCGACTGCTGCTTTTTATTTTTTTTTTGTATATTTTTACTTACGCTTTTTGCTTCTTTTTTATCTTTTAGTGCGGGGCCAGCATTGAAATGTTGTTCTATATTTTAAAAGCCAACAGATATATAGGTATATACATAGATAGTTAGATATATATACCTATATATAGGTATGTATTCATGCAATTATCTTTGTTACAGCTGAAAAAAGTTATTGGTCGCAATTAGGGCACGATAATAGAGCTGTTAACAGTTTGTTTAAGCAAATAAATGTAATTTCTTCTTGCTCCAGAGCCTCACGATATGCAATTACAGAAATCGAGTGGCGAATGCGTTTTAACAATGAATTTATATTTATTTTTCTCTTTTATTGCAGTTGGCAACATGAGCTGGAGAAATGAGTGAGATTTTGTATTCGAAAAAAAAGGTAATTAATTCCATGTAAATTCTGAGATTTTTAATGCGGAAAAACTATAGCTAGAGGTAGAAACTATAAAAGCTCAATAAATTACTTACTGTTCACCTTCGCCCTTCAGGGCATTATATCTTCCGCAGAAATGTCGAAAGCGCTTAAAGTATTATCCATTTGTAGTGATGAAGTGAACTGTGCTGGAAATATTCATATTTCAGCTTATTTACATTATTCATTGTTCATTATTCATTGGTGCGTCTCATCTCTCACTGTCAGCTTTAGACTCTGACGTACATGTGTTCTAGTGAGGAAGGCCGCCCATGGGGCTGGGCTATATTCAAAACAGTTAAGGCGCCAATGATAACGCATTGATCAATGGGTGTATCAAGGCGCATTAGTCGAGCAAAGCCCCAGCCCAGATGTCAACGAGCACGGAGATAACGCTATTGCGTTTCTCCTCTAAGCCTCAAATGAATTTAATTAATTACGAGCATTCGTTTTCCCTAAACCTCAAGCGAATTATTATTTTCGTTCTTTAAACTTTACATACATTTTCGAGTTTCTTGAATTCAACTCAATTAGCTCTCACTTTTCTCATAGCTTGAGCAACTCTGCCAGCAACAGATAAGATATGATATGACGCGATATGATATGGCTAAAAATCTGCGTTTATGCTCAATTGATATGGCTTCATAGATAACTAAATTCTATTTTATTCTATATGAATCTTGTTAGTACTTATTAGGGCTCATCTGGGCTAATAAGGACTAATCAGGGCTTGTCAGTAGTCAACAGGGCTCATCAGAGCTTATCAGAGCTCATCAGTCTCTTCAGCATCATTGGCTTTATTAGCTTCATTAATTTCATTACCATATCGGATTCGCCAGATTCGTTCTGGCGAAGTTATTAGTGGTTGCATCAGGCTCATCAGCACTCATTAGCCTTCTTCATGGCTCAGCATATTTTGGCATTTCATTGGCCTTGTCTGGTAACGATCAGGTTAAAGCTTATTGATTCCATTTAAGGACTAGAGCGTAGACTCGTATATAAATTTAAATTTTCTGGTGTATAAATGAAGTTATATTCATGAAAAATTGTGATCAGGCTTCGTATAGATTTTAGTTAGAAGCTCCTCAGGCATTATTCAAGTGTTTCTGTTTGTTGGCCACGTAATTTTCCCACCGGTCGCGTTTGTTTCCACTTTCAACTTTTGTTTTCACATTTGTTGCGATGCCCTAGACACATTGCAGCTGTATAATGCAGGCTATGATGTTTTCGTGGTACTATAGTGAATGTGTATGTAATTATTAAAAAATCGATAGTTATCGATATCAATTGATTTTTGAAGTTTACTAATTGAGCAGGTTATGAGCTATGTATGTGCTCATAGAGCTTGTGCTGAGTATAGTGTGATGATAATTAGAAAAGGAGAGAGCTTAAGAATATTTTATACTCGTCAAAATAGTTAGGGTATTCTCTAGTCGATGCTCACTCCCTTACGATCCTGTTCATATGTTTTTGTTTTTGTTTTCTTTTACTTTTCCCTTTTTTTGTGCTTGCGATTAATCATTTGTCATTGCATTGCGCTAAAGTTGTGCAATAGTTTGTCGCCACGCCCCTTTAGCCCCTAATGTCATGTGTCTGTCGGACCGTCTGTCTGTCTGTTGCATTGTTGTCAACCATTTGGTGCGTGCGTGCGTGCATTGACGTCACAGGCAGCACTACGACAACCCCAACCCCAACCCCAACCCCAATCCCAATCCCAACTCGGGCAGTCTAAGTGTGTGCATGTTGCACGCAAACACAAAATACTCAAACACTAACTCTTTGCCACATTGTCCCGTGCAACTGCCTCCAACTTCAGCCCCTCACCTGCGCCCGCCCCCAACCCTTAGCCAGCGCTATGGAACCTGCCTCATCTAGCACTCTAGAGTGGAGCTCTACCCAAGTAGTAAGCAGGTCAGGCCGCAGTTCGCTGAGTGCGCTTGGCGAGCGGTTCTTGCGGTTGCTCTAGCTCCACCACCCAGGCCACACCCCAAAGCTTCTGCCCGGGCGACTCGGTTGGCTATGCACAACAAGTACCAACAACAACATTATTCCGGGTCGGCTTTTGTGGTAATGTTGCAAGTTGTTCTGGCAGTCTCTTTTCGCTTCGTTCCAAGTTTTAAACCTCAAAGGCCACGCCCCCCTTGCACCCACACCCACGTACCTCCACTGCCCTCGCCCTCGCTCTCTTCTTGCCCTCTGCTCGCCTTCATTCCTGCATGCGCTGCACAATAATGTTCGTTATTTTCCAAATTGAAATTGATTTTTATGAGTGCAACCGCAAGGTAGATGACTGTACTTTCTGCTGTCACAATCAGCTGTCTGTTTCATTCCACCGTTCCGGCAACATTCGTTTTTCGTTGTTGCTTCCATTCAGCCAAATATGCAAAAGACGTGCCCTGCCCAGAGTAGGTCAGCCAGCGCAAGGGGACTGTCCTTTATACTGTCTGTTTCATTCTACTGTTCCGTAAGGCTGTAGACTATGTGACATTTTTTTTTCTGCAGCCCACATGCAAATATATATAGGTGATTGTATTTTATGCTGTCACAAATGCGTTGTCTGTTTCAATTCCACTGTTGCTGAACGAAGAAATGTGAGATTGTTAAGATTTGTTTCATTCCACTTTTCCACTTGCATCATGTGACTTTTTTTTTTGAGGAAGTATGCAGAATATGCAGCAGGCAACTCTGCTTTTGGCTGCGTCCACTGTTCCACTGTTCCACTGTTCCGCACTTCCGCATGAGCAGGACATTTCCTTTTTTTCCGCTTACGCCACCAAAATCAATTTCAATTAACCAAATATGCAAATAAGGGACTGACATGGGCTCAGCCATTGTGCTCCTTCTCTCTCTCTCTCTCTCTCTCTCTATCTCTTTCTCTTTATATTGTTGAAATCAAAAAATATTTACAGCTCCCCTGACTGCCCTCCCTTATTGCGGCGCTTATTGATGTTTAAAGAACTTTGTCTTGTTGACTTTTGTCGCGCGCCGGTATAAACAAATTTACAAATTTACCAAATGCCAAGCACCCAATCAGTCCGTCAGTCAGTCAGTCAGTCAATCGATCTGTGGGTCAAACAGCTTTAAAGTCCAGCTCAGTCGACGACTGCTGCTAAAGTCACGTTTTGCATTTGTCCGCCTTCGTTTTGTTGACGTTTATCTTAATGCCCTGTAAAATGGGCTTGCCGACGTTGAAGTTGAAGTCTTAAATTGCTTTTAAGCAAATATTTTATAATATAGGAATGTGTGTTGGACGCCTCTCCATGGTAGGCAGAGGAACAGTTGGAATTGAAACATGAAATGCTTTAAGTTAGCCCTCTGATAACTTAACTTGACAAAAATTAATATAATTCAAATTTATGTTCGAGCAACTATAAACTAAGCTTAAGCTAGTTTCTAGGGTGACCATCTAAGAGCTAAATCAACCGTTCTTCACTTTGTACAAATCTCCTTTTAGCCTCGCCTCAATGATTTGTCGAATCTTCTGTATCATCTCGATAACTTCAATCTCTGCCGACTTATCGTTATCGAAGATGGTAACAATCTTGACGTGTCAGCTTATAGTTATAGCCCAATATGCTCTTATCTATAAGTTGTACAGGGTATGTTGATATTTTTCAATTTAATGTTGACTTTCCTTATAATATTAAATATATTTGCTTTGGCCTCCTCACTCTCTCTCTCTCTCTCTCTCTGTGTCTCTCTCACCCTCTCTATTGTTCTGCCTTTGTCTCTGCTCTGTTTGAGTTTTGAATTGCAATTTATAGCTTTGTTGTTGTTAACTTCGATTGACAAATACTTTGTTGCGGGTACTTAAAGGCGACATGCCGCATGCCGCATGCCGCATGCCGCATACCGCATGCCACACGACATTTCAATTACCGCTTTTTGCATGCTTCTGATTGTGAGCGGTAAGCCTCGGCAGGAAGACAACGGCAGCAATGCAACAAAGGGTTAACAATGTAAAGCTCTATGTGGGCGTATGTGTGTGTGGGAGGTGAGGCATGGCAGTCTGTTGTCTTATAATCAATAAGTCAGCATCAACAGAGAGAGAGACAGAGAGAGAGAGAGAGAGGGATCGAAAAAATGCCCAAAATGGACTCGCTTTGCTTGGACATGTTTGTTTGGTTAGCTGTGTCTGTTCTCTCTCTCTCTCCATTCCCCACCCCCCCCCCCCTCCTCCCCCTCTCTGTGTTGGACTTGAAGGCAGCTGGGCTCGCCCACTTTTTCAATTCATTTTCACCGATAAACCAAATCAGTGCAGTGCACAAAATAAGACAATGCCAAAGCGCAATGCAATTTCTCTCTAAGCAACGCCCATCGACTGCCGCCCATCGCCCATCGCCCGCCCCCATCTTCAGTTTTTGAAATCTAATGCACATTTGCCACGCCGCTTGTGCCAGTCGGCGTTTGCACAGTTGTGAGACCCAATTTTATGGCTCCTTGAATATCCCTTTTTGGATTTGTCGTTCTCGTTGTTGTTGTTGCTGCCTGCATTCCCTTTGTGTCCAACTTAATTGGCCCTGTCCTTTTTGGCCATGGCTCAGAGGCTTCAATTGATTTCCTTTTCGTTTGAATTTTCAAAATTCATCAATTGAAGCACACGAAGACACGAAATTTTAATTAAAACTTTGCCCAACTTTCAACTTTCTGCATGTAAATAGCATAAAGCGGCTAATAATAACCATCATAATAATGATAATGATAATGATAATGCTAATAATTGAGTCAATTTTATTTCTATTTACCCACTGCTAAGATTCGACTCATTTTCAGCTTCTACTTCTGCTTTGCTTTGTGGACTTCTTGAGCATAATACAGATCTATATAGACTTACAAAATTGCAAAGTTATAATTTCTGTTATGTATGAAACAATGAGAATGAAACGGTTTGTAAACAGAAGAGTCAAAGCATGTTGAGCTAATAAATGTAGCTTGTGCTTGGAAGTGCACGACTCGCAGATACCTTAACCTTGTGATAAGTGTTTCGGCTCCACTATTGGGACTTCATTGCTAAGATGATGAGCTGAAGAGATAAGGAGACGAAGGTGAAGAAATGGAGAGATGAGGTGATGAAGAGGTGAAGAGATGAAGACATGAAGAGCTGAAGAGGTGAAGATATGAAGAGCTGAAGAGGATGAAAGCAAGGTTGATTATGATAATCTATTTGATAATCAATCCTTTCCTTAAAGCTAATATACTCCTAATAGTAACTTTCAACGTGATAGGGGCTTATGAATCATATCTTAAAGGATGGATTTGGAGCATTGCAGAAGGATTTCAGTTCAAACGAGACTCTATATTCCCCTAATATATTGTCTAGCAAGGAAAAAACATAGTTAGATTATATAATATATGTAATGCTATTAGAGCTAGTTTTCTATTCGTTTTGCAAGTTGTTTGTGGGTTGAAAGTTCATTGCATTTGCTTACACACACACACACACACATACGGCGCTGTTGGTGGGTCACTAATCCATGCATTATTCAACTGGCAGACTCTGCTGGCCTTCCCTTTAGTAGCCTCACTGAATCACTGGCAGCAACAATAAAAGCCAAAACGTGTGGCCCAGCACTTTCATTTCCATGCCTAAATGCTTTCGCTTTCAAATATACATATGTAGATGTGTGTGTGTGTGTGTGTGTGTGTGTGTGTGTGTGCTGTCTCTTAAGAACCCTAGACCCCTACCTGGCATATGATATCCTTTGTATGCCGTCAAACACTCTAATGTAATGCATTTTTAAAATTTGCATGTGCTTCTGGCAACAGTCGGTGCTTAAATAGTTAGTTAGTGGTGCCCAGGTGGTGCCCAGGCGCCCAGCTGGTCCTGCCAAGCTGTGGTCTTGCCGCCCAGTTGGGCGCTGCGTTTGCTGTCATAGGCAGCCGCAACGAAATTGACTTCATCATCAAATTGCTCAGTCTTAAATGCAGAGACATGAGAAGAGAAGCATCCACAGAGTTGGACTTGATAAAGCTGTTTACAGGGTATGTTCTAGTTGGTCACTTTCTGGCTAATCATGTGTCAAAATGAAAATTGGACTAGAGAGACTAAAGTTGGGCTAAGAGCGACTTGAATGTGTATAGCAGCAGGATCTTTGCTGCCTACAGGGTATCTTTCCGTCGAGCATTGCCTTGCGATAGATCAAATTGTGCCTAGATGTGTTTATAAGTAATTTCTAATATTTGTATGGCATTTGTTTGTGATTCCAGCAACAACAGCAATGCTCATACTAATGATAATAGCAATTATAATAATAATTATAATTATAATAACAATGCAACAATGCAACAATGCAACAAACATCGCAGTTTGACTTTAAAGCTGTTGCATTTTACTAGGTCAAAAGCAGCGTCACCGTGAGCAAAGGTTGCGACTGAATCGTAAACAGAGAAAGAGAAAGAGAGAGAGAGAGAGAGAGAGGGAGTGAAATGAGGAGAGATTGGGAGTGAGTAAGAGTAGGCGTGTGTGTGTGTGTGTGTGTGTGTTGCGGTGTCAAACATAAATATGGCGTAAAGGTGAAACTGTTGCTGGCTGTTGCTGCTCCTTGCTGCCTGCGGGGCATAAATCGGTGCTTGGGTGTGTGCTGGTGTGTGCGTGTGTGTGTGCGAGTGTGTGTGGCAGTATTGCGCGCTAAATTTCACACAAGCATAAACACAGAGAGAGGGGGAGAGGGGAGTGGGAGAGTGAGGGCAGCATATGCACGCGACCAAATAGCAAAACCATTTCTAATTGGAGGTCGTCCTGGTTGTTGTCTTTGCTGCCTTTCAGCCAAGTTGGTTGTTGTTGCTGGCTGCAGCTTATGCTGGCAATGGCTTAGTGCAAGGAGCGCAATCATTTTTCCTATAATATTTGCCGAGCTACTAGCAAAATGGGGCGTGGGCGGGCGTGCAGCGCAGCATGTCTATTCAGATGCTGTTTGTAAGCGTTTCTTAATAGCGAAATGAGCAAAAGGCCAACGGAGCCAACGGAAAACGTTTAAGAATACGATACGAGAAATAAAAGTGGGTAAACAAATTAGATGATGGGGAAATGGTTGATGAAATGGATGGGATGATTGAGGCGGAGAGGGATACAGAGATTGATAGGTAGATTGAGGGAGAGAGAGATTGAGAGACATATAGAGAGAGAGAGAGAGTGACAGATAGAGAGAGAGAGTGACATATAGAGAAGAGACTGCAGTGATCTGAGTTGCATTGCAATTTCTTCGAATGCCTTTTGCCCACCTTACAGGGTATCTCCGTAGTCGCTTACGCACTCTTGAACGTTGTTTGTCTTCTCGACTTCAATTTAATCGCTAAGCTCGCGTCCGTGAAACATTTTCATTTCACTTCCTTTGCACTTTATGCGCGGCGCAGAGCCAGCAACAGTGGCAGGTGCAAGGACAGGTGCTGCTGCTGTCGGCCAGCTTCTGGCTTAGGCACGTGCGGCAGCCCAAATGATCGACAATCTGTGGCATGAATTAATTTACGCTGCTCCCGTACAATTCATTTACAACTAAGTGCAGCCGCCGATACACTAACTGAGCGAGGGTCTTCCAAATTGATTGGCTATTGTGGCGTAGGAGGTGTGTGGTGGGTGGGTATAGGGAGGGTGTCGCATTGTGCAATTGAACTAGTTCAATAAATTTTAAACTAGTTCGTTAGCTACACATGCTAGTTCATAATGCTTGTTCATAATACTAGTTCATAATACTAGTTCATAATATTAGTTCATTATACTAGTTCATAATACTAGTTCATAATACTAGTTCATAATACTAGTTCATAATGCTAGCTCATAATACTAGTTCATAATACTAGTTCATAATGCTAGTTCATAATGCTAGTTCATAATACTAGTTCAAAATACTAACTAGTATTATACTAGTTCATAATACTAGTTCATAATGCTAGTTCATAATACTAGTTCATAATACTAGTTCATAATGCTAGCTCATAATAATAGTTCATTATACTAGTTCATAATGCT